>CM046944.1:38544040-38709040 GCA_025698515.1 Gossypium sturtianum | reverse complement strand
TAACGAATTTTTTGATTCGACAGTTAGTTCGATCTATGATTTATCATTCATGGATGTTGATAAGATCCTTCCATTTCATTTAGCAGCACCTTAGGATGGCATAGCCTTAAATTAAAGTAAAGTAAAGTAAAGGGCGAGGTTCAAACGAGGAAAGGCTTACGGTGGATACCTAGGAACCCAGAGACGAGGAAGGGCGTAGTAAGCGAGAAAATGCTTCGGGGAGTTGAAAATAAGCGTAGATCCGGAGATTCTCGAATAGGTCAACCTTTTGAACTGCTGCTGAATCCATGGGCAGACAAAAGACAACCTGGCGAACTGAAACATCTTAGTATCCGGAGGAAAAGAAAGCAAAAGCGATTCTCGTAGTAGTGGGGAGTGAAATGGGAGCAGGCACGCCCGTGTCCCTTGCCCGTATGGCTCATATTCGGTATATAGTAAGTTACACGGCCTAACACATGGCCTGTCCTAGCCATACGGCTGGCACACGATCGTGTGACGTCAACAACCATGTTTTCCTGCATCTAAAATTGGTAAAAACTTGGGTGTTCGGTATGCACTTGAAGTAATTTCGAAGTCAGAACGATACAGAAGACTTTCAAAGCTGAAAGATCAACAACGATTACTCGGATTGACGTTTTGAGGTTCACTACTCTCGATATCCTCGTGCAATAACCTTTCAATCAATGCAACTAACAACAGATAACTTCGATTAGTCCCATATTCAGTTACAACAGTAATCAAAATGAAGAAAAATAAAATAACTGATAAGAAAAAAAAGAAAAATGAAGAAGAAGAATGACAGAAGAAAGGAAATTAAAAGGAAGATGGTAACGTTAAATCCTAATTAACTACCAATCAGATTCCTAGCATTTAGTAAAAATGTTCCCTATCGCACTCCCTAGGACTCGAACACAGGACCAGACAGAATACAAATACTTAACCAGTGAACTAGCAGGCTCATTCTTGGCACAGGTTCACACAGAATTAGATTTAAATATGTAATTTAAGGATAAATGTTATCTTAAAATAAAATAACAAAACTTCTAAAGATGCAGCTCGAACTCTCGACCTCAACTACATAAACGGAGCACATAACCACAGATACAGAGACTTAATTACAAAGGAATCCAACAGTCAAATATTCAAATTTTTGGGGCGTTACAAAAAGTTTGAGAGAGTTTTGAAAGAAGGATGTGAATGAAAAAAAAATAAATTTAAGGGGTATTTATAGGGTCAAAAAAATTTATCTTTAGGGTTTTCATTTTTTATCATTTGGCCTGGGCAACGGTAAAAAAGTCGTTGAAGTTACCATTGAGGGCAAGTGCGTCTAGCTGAGTGCGCTTTCTAACATATGGTAGTAAAGTGCGCCTAGCTGGACGTGCTTTCACATTCTCTCTCCTAAAACTGGCCTATTTCCCTAATTAAAATTAAAATCAACCTAAAGGCCTAAATAAAAAATAAAAATAGCCTAAAGGCCTTATTTAGCTAGATAAGAGGGTAAAAAGAATATTTTATATTTTAAAAAATTATTTACTCTACTTTCCCTCCAATTTGGGGTAATTAAAAATTTGACATTTTGAGACAAAGCAACAGATACTAAACTTTCTTAGCTTTCCCTTACTTAAAAAACAAAAGAAATTATTCAAACAAGGGAAAATATATTCCTTTCCTTTCTTTTATATTACCTCAATTCAAACATAGGGTTATTTGGTTTTTATATAAACTATTAATGATTATATTTATTACATAATTTTTTAGGTTTCTAACTGAGTTGGGGTCATGAGTCAGTTGAACATCCATTCAGCTAAAAGTGACTAAAATGCCCTTTATATACAAAATATGTTACATTATTATTAGAGTATTTTTTTTATCTTTTTATATTTTATATAAAATCAATAAAAACTAAATTATAATGATATATGACCCCATGACACAATAAATTTAAAACATTTAATTTTATCATTTTAACTAAAGCATTATTTGATTTTTAAATCAATTTTTGACAAATATATTTGTTACATAAATAATGGTATACTTACTATTATTAAGTATACTATACTGTTATTAAGAGTGATGAAGTTTATGTCGCTCAGCAATCAATTCCAATTTCGTTGTAAAATACCAAAAACTTATTATATTGAGGGTATTTATATTTATTTATATTTTGTTAAATCTAAAAAGAATACACATAGATAGATAATAAGAATTAAAAGATTTGAAATCAAAATATTATTGTTTCAACTTTACAATTTCAACCAAAGGAGCATTTTATTTTTATCAAAATTTTTATAAATTTATTATGTAATTTTTTCACCCACATAATGTGTGTATTATAATCTAATTTATATTGGGGTGGTGCTATGATTTCATTATATCATGTTTAGTTTTTATTTTTTTTTATGTGGTGTTTAATGCGTGGCAACTATAATGAGAACTTTCAAAATGAGAAACATGAGAATCAAAATGATCTTAATCATTAGATCAAAACAAATTGTTCTAAGCATTAAATTCTTTATTTATCTTACCTTATTAAAAAAAACCAATAACACCTAATCTTTCTCTTATTAGATATTTGTTTTTGTTGATTGAAAAAATTGGTCGACCATTACATTCTAAAAAAAAGAAGTTGGGATTTTTTTCTTGGTTGATTTCTTGTACTCACTTTTTACTCAACTAAGGAAAAAAAATCCCAATTATTTTAGAATGAAATGGTCGACCAATTTTTCAATCAAGAAAAACAAATACCTAATACACAAATTATTTAATATTAATAACCCTACTATCTTGCTTTCCATTTCAATTTTTTTTTCTTAAAACACAAAAAAAAAAATTCTTAAAGTAAAAATTATCCAAAAAAAATTCACACTAAAACTTCAATTACATGGTAAAAAAAAGAAGAAGAGAAAAATTGTGTGTTGTTGATTTTACTTTAATAAAATAAGATAAATAGAAAATCTAAAGTTTATAACTGTTTATTAGTTACTTGTGTATGTTTTATTAATTTTCTTTTTCCTCATGTTTACATATGAAAGAAAGAACATGAAAGTAATTTTGGCATTTGAAAAATCTGCAGCAAATTTAAGTATAAATGGAATGTAATTTTTTAAATTTTCGTTTGGGTCAAAATGTGAATTCTGTATGTTGACTTATTGTTAAAGTATTCACTACATTAAATATGATTAAAGTTCGAATCATACTAATTACATTAATGATAAAATTTTTCTCTTCTTTTATAATTTATTAAAAAGAAATCATCAACAAATAGAAAAGGAGTTTAAAAAGTCTGATGAACCTACTTTTCGACATCAATTAAATCCATTCATTTTTGGTGGTATTATAAATTTTATCTCATGTGATGTGACATGAGATTCTTGATGCTCAAAATTTATATTTTTATAATATGGTAGTTTGGGTTTTTTATTTTTATAATTTTTATCCTTTGATGATTAAGATTCTATTTGACACCAATTAATTGGATTGTATCTGTAATTTGATTATATACAACATTGGTGTTGGTTAATAAAAGTTAATGAGATATATTTTAAGAAAAATACTTAAATTTATTACATTATTCAAAAAATAACATTTAACAAGAATTAGATGTATAAATAAATGTTGAATTATATATATAAATACCCTAACATTTGTTCACTCCAATAAGAATATACCTTTTTCTAAAAAGAAAAAGCGGCGGCAGCAGAAGAAGAAATAGAAGATTAGTTTACTCCAAAAACCCATCCCATCCAAAATCCCCGGTCATAGGGAGCCTTTTCACCCTTTTCACTCCACGTGGCTATTCTTCTCGTTCATTCTCTTTTCCCCATCTTCCTGAAACTGAAGCCTTCACAAAATCTCTCTTCCTTTCTCTTTTTTGTGTGCGCTCTTTGTCCTTATATATAACTCTCTCTTCTATTTTTTCCTTTTAATTCCATTAAACCCTTTTAATTTCAAAGAGTTATTATTAGCCTTCTGTTACGCTCGCCTCTTCTCTCAGTTTCTTTTACTTTCAGTTTTTCTTTTTTGGTTTTGATTGGTTCGAATATGTCGAAGACTATTCTGGTGACCGGCGGAGCCGGTTATATCGGGAGCCACACGGTGTTGCAGTTGTTGTTAAGCGGTTACAAAACAGTGGTTGTTGATAATCTCGACAATTCCTCGGATGTCGCTCCCAAAAGAGTCAAAGAACTCGCGGGTGAATTCGGCAGGAACCTTTCGTTTCACCAGGTTCGTTGAACGATTGAATTCACCTATTTACGGTTTTTTTTTAAAGAAGAAAATTGAAGATGTGTAGTTTTGTAATTATTTTAATGCTAGACTGCTTAGTTGGTTTGCCAGAGAGAAATCTCACTTAATCTTTGTGTTTTCATTGTTAATTTGGAGTGTAATTAGTTTAAATTTGATTAATCGAATTTGCTATAGCTGGCAACGTGTTACGCTGTAAAATTTCGATCATATTATGTTTAATTCTTTTTACACAAAAAAAAAAACTGTTGAAATAATTGCAAATAGTAGACTAATTTCACATTTTCTTTTTTTCTTAAAATTTCTACTTCTGTTTGCCATATTATCTATTTTTGGTGTATGTTTGATTAATGAAGGAATTCGTGAATTGATTGCCATTCAACTATGTTATTAATTTATAAGTGCTTTTAAAAATTAAATAAGTTGAAGAGTTTAAGAGAATCGATGAGAATATGATCTTATTTCTACTTGTGAATTCCATATCAAATGCATTAAATGGTAATACTTAAAAATATTTGTCAACTTTTGCTTAATTAAGCAACATAATAATTTGATTAAACAGATTTAAAGTCGGTGAATATTCCTTAAATATAAAAGAATATAATAATATAGTCCGTTTGGTTTTGTTTAATGTTTCAATTGTATTATTTTATTGTCGGTACCCAGAAAGTGTTTTTTCCTATGTCTTTTGATCTGTATTTTACCCCCCCCCCCCCTTTTTAATATACATGGAAGGACTCTTTTGAATGGGAAATGATTGGATCTATTAATTGTTTAAACATAAAATTTTTCTTTGGTAATTAATTGTTAGCTCTTTTATCATCTGGAAACTGTTGAAGGGTCTCTATTATTAAATATACATTGGGATTTGTCTGATATTGCCTATAAATCAAATCCATCATGTGCTGCTGTATTATTGTCCCAAAATTAACAAGATTCATTAAATCACTGAAAACATGAAGTCATTGAAGTATTAACTAACATTTGGACCACTGGTTTCAACTGCAGGTGGACCTTCGTGATAGACCAGCCATTCAAAAAATATTTGCTCAGACAAAGTACTGTCAGGAATTTATATTATATGTTTGGTTTTTTATTGTGCCTTCTCTACTTGCTCAAATTTCTAAGGTTATTACATTATCAGATTTGATGCTGTGATTCACTTTGCTGGACTAAAAGCAGTTGGTGAAAGTGTAAGTAAACCATTGCTCTATCATGACAACAATATCATTGGGACAATTATCCTGTTGGAAGTCATGGCTGCACATGGATGTAAAAATGTACATTTCTTTCCCTTCCTTTTGTGTGTGTGATAGTGTTTGCTCTCTTTTTTCCCTTTTGGTATCTGCCATGGAAATCATTAGAACCAGAGATAAAACGAAACAGACTTGGGTTTCTTCTTGATCAAACTGTAATCACAAACATAGTAGCACCCTGTTGAACCTAGATTCAGTTTATGGATTGTTTTGGCTTCTTGAGTTTTAGAAGTTGACCGATCTAATATGATACATTGCAGCTTGTCTTTTCATCATCTGCTACTGTTTATGGCTGGCCAAAGAAGGTTCCATGTACAGAAGAGTTCCCCCTGTCTGCAGTGAATCCATACGGACGAACCAAGGTATGGGATGAGCATTTAAGTGCATACCATTTAGCAGCTCAAGGAAACAATGTCTTCTTTTTTATGAATCCATTATGAATACTTAGGCATTTGTCAATTAAGAATAGTGTCATCTAATCATATTTGACATGGTGGTTCAGCTTTTCATTGAAGAGATTTGCCGCGACCTCCGTAATTCTGATTCTCAATGGAAGATCATACTACTAAGATATTTTAATCCAGTTGGTGCTCATCCCAGTGGCCACATAGGTGAGGATCCCCGGGGTACTCCAAACAATCTCATGCCTTTTGTACAACAAGTTGCTGTTGGTAGGCGGCAAGCATTGACAGTGTTTGGAAAGGATTATGCAACGAAGGATGGTACCGGGGTAAGATTTTTTCTGTATGACACCTTCTTAGGTTCCAATGAATCTTGTTTCATATTTCAGAATTCGTTTTGAGTATGTCTATGAACTGGGATATGATTTTGAGTTCTACTGAGCTTCTATCAACAACTTTCTTTGTTAATTAAGCTTGATATTGTTAGTCTCGATTTCGTCTACTCCTTGACTCTGTGAATCCATGTTTTAAGCAAAACCTTTCTTTCCTTGTAATGAAGTCGACCAACCCCATGAAGCTCTGGCTCCCTTTTTCACACTAAGGGAAGGGAAATTTGAAATTTAACCAACATGCTTCAGGTCTTTTGGGTTATTTTTGTAGCTTAAACATCAATATTTGTTAGTGAATTTGAGTTCAATGCTTTGATCACTTGTGACAAAGGGGCCATTTCTTGTATCTTTTCAGGTTCGTGATTACGTCCATGTTGTTGATTTAGCAGATGGCCACATTGCCGCACTAAAAAAACTATCTGATCCTAAAATAGGTAATTATATAACATAGTATACGTATTGAAGTAAAAATTCAGTAGAATTGGTCCTTATTACCTATTCAATCACAGGTTGTGAGATATACAACTTGGGAACAGGAAAGGGAACATCAGTTTTAGAAATGGTTACTGCATTTGAAAAGGCATCCGGGAAGGTAAATGATTCCTTGTTTAGTTTTCTTTATAATTTTTATATATTGAGTTGTACTTATTTGTTATCATGGTATTTATTTATTACATTTTATCAGAAAATCCCTCTTCAAATAGCTGGACGTCGACCCGGTGATTCCGAAGTCATTTATGCTTCAATAAAAAAGGCCGAGACTGAATTGAAATGGAAGTAAGAGCTTTACATACATGCAAAATTTTAAGTTTATTAATGTAGGGTCATTAACTGCTTGCATAGTTCTACATACATCCTGTTGTCAAACAACTCATATTGTTGAATTTTGGATTTATTCACAGAGCAAAGTATGGCATTGAAGAGATGTGCAAGGATCAGTGGAACTGGGCTAGTAAGAACCCATTTGGATATGGATCTCCTTAGTCAAAAAAGTAGGATACCCAGACAATTTTTTTCATACCACACCATTCTTTCTATCCCAATTTTTTAGCTTAATTTTTTCCCTAATTCTTTTACTATTCAGATGTGTTTTTTTAACCTTGTTAAAATGAACATTGATCATAATCATTAATTTGACAATGCCCTCTTTTGTCATTTCTTATAGAATTTAAATTTTCATTTTACTCTTATATTAGTAACCTTTTTCCTATTAAAATGTAACTTTATACAAGACAATATGCTTAGAAAAAAGAAAAAAAAAAAAAAAGCTTGTTTGTCTATGATGCAATGTAAACATTCACTTTGGTTTTCAATTTTTGCATATTAAATTTTAGGTTAAAATATAATTTATCATTTGAAATTATCTGAAAGTATCTAATTAGTATTTAAACTTTTTTAGGTCTAATAAGTACTTGAACTTTTATTCCATTACGCACTTTGGTGCCTACATACTAACACCATTAGTTTGTTAAATAATAATTGTAGAAGCCCAATTTCGTTCGGCCTAATAAAAAAAAATAAAAGTTCATTAAACAGTCCATATTACAAGCCCAAATACAAAAAAAATTAAAAGTCCAAAAAACCTTAAAGCCCAAAGTCTACTATCTAAACCTAAATAGAAAAAAACCCTAATCCCCTAAGACTTCACCAGCTGTCGCCGCTCCTCTGCTTTGCCACATCAGCAAACATGCCTCCTGAAGTCCCCACGCCTCGAGGTTGGCCTCCTCTACCACCATTTCACCAAAATGACAAGGGGCGTGCCTCTCCACCACCGTTAACTTAGCCCCTTGCCATGAAAAACCTGCAAAAAAGACAGAAACACAAAAGTAGAAAAGCAGGAATAGCAGAAACAAAAAAGGAGAAAAGAAAAAATAAAGAAACTAATATCTTGTAATCTATTTGGCTATAAAAGCCGAAACCATTCTAACAAAAAAAAAAAAAAAAGAAATCGAATACAAAAAAAAAAAAAACAATGAAGTTCAAAAAAAAAGTAGTTCATTTTATTTACTTTTTTATTTTGAAAAAATAAGAATAAAACCAAATTTTAAATTTTTTTCCTGTTAAGAGTCGTCGTTGAGAACCACCTCCAATTTGAAAAGCCTCGAAACCCCTTGGGGTTCCGTTGAGGGCCTTGCCGGGGAGGGAAGAAATCGAATGTCTCTTCTTCCCTCTTCTTTTTTCACCGAACTCGGCATTTTTTGGGTGTTTTATCGCTAGATCTAACTCTAAGGTTTCAAAAGGATTTTAAAAAAGTTTTTTTTTATTTTCCGACCACCAGAGGCGGTGGTCGCCGGCGTCGATGACCAGTGGCCGCGGCGGCATGCAGTGGCGTGCGGCGGCCTTGTGGCCGGAGGGGAAGAGGGGATTTGAGAGAAAAAGAAAGAAAGAAAGGGAATATTTTTTTTTTTAAAACTGATAAAAATGAATTTTTTAAACATTTTAACTTATATAGACCCCTCAAAACGACGTCGTTTTGGGCTTGGCTTTAGAAGCCCAAAACGACGTCGTTTCAAAGCCGACCCGAATAATCCGACATAACACCCTAGGATCCTCGTGTTTTCGCATGGAGGGGCTAATTGCCATTTTGGTCCTTCCGCTTTTTTGCTTCTTTTTAATTTCGTCCTATTCCTTTTTTATTTGTTTTAATTTTTACCCCATAATTTTAATTTCTTTGCAAATTAGTCTCTCGACCCACTGTTGACCTACCAAGGAAATGACGCGTATGCTGGGTTGGGGAAAATAACACCTTGGGTCCCTGTACTTTTTATTTTGTTTTGATTTAATCCTTTGTTTGCTTTTTTTTTGTTGTTTTTTTAATTTATGCTTAGAATTTCTTTTAGCTTTCAATTTAGTCATTTGCCTACTTATTTATTATTTTATTATTTTATTATTTCTGGCACTTTTATTTATGATTATTTATATTTTTCCCCTCTCTAAATTATGCGATTTTATTTACATCCTTGAGTAGTTATTTTTTTTATTTTTGTCATTAAATATGATTATTATTACTATTATTATCATCATGTTATAGTCATTTACTATTTTACCCTCATTACCTTTACTACAATAATTTTATTCTTTTATTATTATTTCATTATAATATTATTTCGTTTGTACATATGTAGCTATTTTATTCTTTGCCATTATTTTATTGTATATTATGCTTACATACACTCGTTCATTCAGTACCAAACTCAAACAAATTAATCGTACATCACATTAAATGTTATATTTGTTTTTACCCGACGCATAGGAAATAATTAGAACTGAGACGATGTTCTTTAATTAGGGAATTCGAGAAATCGTGCCCTAACTTACGAGGCACGACTTTCTCCTTGAACTGAAATAATCGAACATCCTTTTAAAATTCAATACACATATGACTTAGGTAATAATTAAATGGCAATTATTCTTATTTTCGAGGATTCGAGACCTCGTGCCCTAACTTATGGGGTATAATCTTGTCTTCTCAATTAAATAAAAATAAGAAGGCTTTTTCCATAAAATTTAATTTAGTTAGCGGTATTTTAATCAAATAACATCATGCAAAAAAAGGATCGTATTTTAAATTTTCTTTGAATTCTCAGTTCTCGACACTAAGACATGAAGTAATCAACTAGGTACCAATTTTGGGCATTATGAGGGTGTTAATCCTTCCTCATGCGTAACCAACTCCCGAACTCATTTTTGGATTTTTTAGACCGAAAATCATCGTTTTAGTAAATCTAACCTTTTATTAAAATGATCAAATTTCGAGGTGATCCGATCACACCTTATAAAAAGGATTGGTGGTGATTCCGTCTTCGTTTTTAAAATAAAAAGTCAAGCTCCAAAAAGGGTATCGATAGCTTGACGACTCCACTGGGGACAAAATAAGAGAGTCAAGCCGCGAGTTGATTACTTTTTGGTCTTTTGTTGAAAATTGATAATTTGGTTTAAATTGACGATTCCTTCCTTGAATTTCACCCTTCATGCTTTATTTTGGTAGTGAATAATGTCTTTGTTATCTTGGGTTTCATAGTGATCTAATACATCTGTTTTATTGGTTTGAGAATTTCTCTTTGTAGTTTTCACATATGTTGCATGACATAATCGTTCCATTTACCCTTCTTAAGTGGGAGTGAGAAACTATTCCTTCGTGAGGTCTTCACCTCCGTATAGGATAGTGGATCGTTTTCAGGATACATCCGTACCTATGTCTTCGTGAGGTCTTCACCTTCGTGCAAACAAAGGGAAATGTATTCCCCTGAACTGAACTTGATCCATATGAGCCTATAATGGGTGAGAATTGAGGAATCTGTCAGTTCGATACCCTTACTTTAGATTCAAACTGCATGTAGTAAATCCTAAGAGCCTGCCCTAGGAAGAACCATGTCAAATCTTTAGCGGTTACTCGAATAGATTACAAAGAAGAAATGTTTTAACTGTTATTCTTTGCTTTGTATTCAAGATTTATACAAAATATATTGACTTATTTCGTTTTGTTTTGGCTGTGGTTGCATTGCATTTTCATCTTAGAGGAAAGGTGTTGATTCGTGTTCAGTTGCTAAATAGAGAGTTTGTCATGGAAAAGGGGTTTTGTAACACCCCTAACCCATATTCGTCGCCGAATTAGGGTTACGAGGCATGTACAAAGAAAATACAGTTTTCATACATTCACATAATTACATAGAGCTTATCCCCAAAATGCATATATATATATATATATAAGATTTTACTAATTTAATATTAGTCTTAAATGATTATTCACACTTGATATGCAAATCATGTCTCACAGTTCAATCGAATTCATTTCAATTATAAATCATTTTATCAAGTCAAAATACATGTCTTAAAGTCACACAATTTGCCTAAAAAAAAATACATACATAAATCATAAGTTTAACATTATAATAACGTATTTGAACTAAGCATATGATGTTTATTAGCCATGTACAAATGAAATCCAAAACCAAGTATACTTTCTATTTAATACCATGTGTTGCCGAATACATAACTTATGAGATTTATAACTTCAATTCACATTTAAGTAAAACATGTATATTTAATAATTGATATCACACAACTAAACACATCATGCTTATATATCATGACTAATCTAAATATATATATCTATCCATAAATATGTATACGATATGTACCTAGATTATAACCGAATATACCCACATACGCTTCATAATATCCATGCTTCATAATAATTTATATATATAGTTAACTTATACTTCTAACACTCACATTAAATTCTAACATCACTAACCTATGAACAAAACACAACTATGGTTCAATATAATCGAGTATACAAATGATTATTCATACCACATTACCCAACTCAAATGTTCATTTCACAAACATATATTTCCTTACCATATTCGATTTAACCTTGATTGAATTTGCACAAGCATATACGATATAAACCAACAATTATATCAAAAGCATGAAAAACATACTTAACCGAAAATTTAGCCATATTCGCATGGCTATTATATATACATGAACAAAAAGTTTTCATCTAAGCAAAGTCAAAGTCTTTCCTATACATGCCTCTATCCGAAAACCAAAATGAAAGAGTACCAAATTAGATTGATAGTGTAGACGACTTTCTTGACGATCCCGATGAGCTTGTAGCCAGAACCTAATCTATAAAACAGAGGAGAACATTTCACACAAATAAGCTTACTAGCTTAGTAAGTCCTAAGCTCATGATAATATAACATTTAAACAATTAAACATTTAAATCATTCAACTTATGACATTGCACATAAACATTTAAGTATATTGATTTATACAAGGCCGAATACTAATAGTTCATTAACCTAAGTATTTGAATTTCATTTCCATAAACCTCAGTATCTCTTCAAGCACAAATAAGTATATTACAAAAATCACATGCTCCAAATCGTATAAGTACAAAGATTCATATCAACCATATTATCGTACCAAATTTATTTAACTCTTAGCATTTCTATTTGAAAACCGAATCTCCATAATAATACATTCAAGCTCAAATTCATTCATATAATACTCATGCACGTCAATCTTAACCTCAAATGTATATAACATCGTTCTCATAGTATTAACTCGACTCAAGTAACATTAAACATAACATATCTTACATGCTTACCTCGAGCCGTTAACTAGATACATTAGCTATGGTTTGCCTTGAACAAAATTCGGTTTCTCCTTTGTAAAACACATCACCGACATCAAGCTCAAGCTAGGCGTTATAGCCCGATAAGTAACACCGACACAAAGCTCCATAGGCTTAAAGCTGAAATAAATCACGGCACTAGGCTAGGCTGCTGGGCTTAAAGCCCGATACATTTCACCTGCATAAAGGCACCGCTAGGCTTAAAGCCCGATACATTTCACCGGCACAAGGCCTGCTAGGCTCGAAGCCCGAATATCCACACATTTAACAATTCAATACACAATGCTCAATAATGAAATCCCAACATCTCATATTCTTTATACTACTTTCACTTATCGAACCGAACTCATCTATTCACATTGCATTAAACAAAATAGTTTCACTTCAATACTATACACTCATATTCGGCTATATTATGTATTTATGCTTTAATTTCTAAAATTCATCATTCACTAAGTTCATAAATAATTTCATTGACATTAGAACGCTTAGGGACTTACCTCGGTTGTCGATAGTCCGTGCGAATCTGGCTATTCGAGAACCTTCGTCTTTCCCCGATCTAATTCCGTTTTTCTTTGCTCTTGATCTAAAACACATTAAAATTTATCTCATTCAAGCACATTTCATCTCAATTTAGTCCCAAAATACCTAAATGGGAAAATTACCATTTTACCCCTAATGTTTCATATTTTTACAATTTAGTCCTATTTGCACAAAACACAAAATACACAAAATTTCACTACACCACCTAAGGGCTGAATGTTCATAGGGACTATACAAGTCCATTTATTTCATTTATTTTGCATTTGAGCCCTCAAAATTTATTTTTGCAATTTAGCCCTAATTACTCAAAATCACCAAAAACCTCAATACAAAACATATTAATCTAACATATATTTTTCATAATTCATCAACTATCATCATAAAACTCATGAACTCATCAATGGTACATTTCAAAATATTCATCAAAATAAAAAATTCAAGCACGGGTCTTGAAGTATTCGAAGCAACGATTACAAAAACGTAGAAATTATCGAAAACCGATTAAAAACTAACCTTTAATTTAGCTTGTAAATAGCCGAATGTACAAAGCTCCAAAAACTTTTTCTTTTCTTTGTGTTATTCGGTGGAAGAAAGCATGAATAAAATTCCACTATCATGTTGGTTTTATTATAATATAGTTATAAATTATAAAATAAATATAATATAACCTTTAACATATAAAATAATACATAAAAAAAAACATGTTATATCACCATATTGCCGTCCACTATAACTTAAAATGGGCATATTGCCCTTTAAGGACTTCACTAAAATAAAGCCACATCAATTAGCCATAAATCAAATAAAAGGCCACTTTTACCACTTACGCGATTTAGTCCTTTTTACTTAATTGAGCACACAAACGATCAAATTTTCATACAAAACTTTCACACACATTAATTTACATATTATAGACTCAAATTATAATATTAAAATATTTCTCGGACTCGGATTCGTGGTCCTGAAACCACCGTTCCGATTAGGGTCAAATTCGGTCTGTTACAGGTTTCTTGATAAAGTGGAAGTATCTGTTTTATGTAAAGAAACTAATTTTCTAGTAAAGTTGTTCTAATGGAATTGAACTAGAATCATTTCCTTTTTGCATGCATTTTTTCCATTCATTACATGCATTAAATTTCATGAAATCCAAAAGTGCGTCGAGTTCAGAACTCTAGTACAGAGCCTGATGGATAACAAAGAGTTAGGATTCTTTGAAGATATCAAGGGTTTGGAAGGGAAAGATATTTGTGCCTCTGAAGAGGGAACTAAAAAAAAAAACCTATCAGGAATTTGTCTCTACATCCCTAGAAATGTTCTGAACAACTGGACTGTGGAGGAGATCCATGTAGTTTTTAGGATCATTTCAGAGTAATATTCAGAACATACTTATTGCTCTAAGCCTGGGAACAATAGGGATCCTTTTATGAAAAGGGCGTATGTCCGTTATCTTTATTTAAATGAAAACAATGCATTTTTATGTCCCATTTGGCAAACACTTCACTATCTCCTTCATTCATACTCATACCACACAACTAATCATTATTAACTTCATTTGTTCCTTGGGTCTCCTTTTATTCCTATAATAGGTCTCTGGATATCAATGACATGAGCGACGTTGCTGTTAACTCGGAGTCTCATTTTGAGCAGGATATGTGTCTAGAAGAACCTTAAGACTTTGAAGATGATCAAGATTGTAACTTGTCTCTTGATTTGTTGATATGATCCCGCCTCGGTGATGCAAGTCAAGTCGTTGAAGTTGCCCGATCGTAAAATTCTAAGAAGTATCGTCCTTACTTGATATTGGAGTATAATTGGCTAAGTATAGGCTAAACAAGGGTTTGAAAGGGGTTTAGGGTGGTGATAGGCTAAGGTGTGATCAAATACGGATTTGGCTAGTTATGGATAGTGAAAAAAGGTTGAATGGGCGAAGTGAAAAGATGAGGTTGATTCGGCTAACAAGGAAATAGATTAACTTTGAAAATGGATAAGTCAAATAGATGGAGTAGATTGATGGATTAAATCGGCTTAAGGCCAAGGAAGAACCAATACTATAGAGAGTATTGACCCGAACCCTATATGAAACTTAAGATGGTGAAAAGGACCTTGACCCGCTACCTATAGGGAGATAGGAACCAAAGGTATCAAATTGGTGAACGCCACACTCGGTTTAGGAGTGATAAGTTCAAAGAGACAAGGATGACGCCACTAGCAAGCTAGATAAGTCAGTCTTGAGTCTTAAACGAAATAAGAGAGTTATAAACATTAATCAAAGGAGAAAAAGTCTCAATTACATAGAAATAGCAAAGTATTTATAGTTAGAAAACTAGGCTAGCCGAACAGGCACTTTGGGTAGCCCAGTGGACAGCATGCAGCAACTTAATGAGCTGAAACTTCTTAGCACCTTCCTAGAACGTCCCTTGAAGGTTCCTTGAGCATGGAAAACGTCAATGGGTAGCTTCTAGAGTGTCTTTATTCAGCTGAAATTGTTGTCAATTAATAAGGAGCTGAAATGAGCTGAATGGCCTTAATTCGGTTCGGTCAAAGTGATCGAATGAGCTGCCTTGAAGAATTGATTAGTCTTGGACTTTAAATAGCAGCTTAGGGAACTTCAATAGCCATGGAGTGTGAACCAACGAAATTGAGAAGCCTTTTTGTGTGAAAGCAAGTGACCGAATGGTCATGAGTGTGAATGGAACCTCCAGCAAGTGTGAACACGTTTGGGGCTGTTGGAGTACACGATGAGGTAGCTTGGGGAAGAGAAACCAGCAACTCACTTGTCCCTTGATGTGCACGAAGAGTTGCTTGGGCATTTCAATTAGCAGCACACCTTGCATTCATGTCGTTCATGTATGTAGCTGCACCTAATAAATTCAACAATTTAATTAGCTTAAGACACATTAAAACACACATATTAAAATCAGTAGCAAGCTTAAGACATATTAAACCTGTACATTAATTCGGCTGAAGCTAAAATGTATTAAAATTATGTAATAAGCTAAGACAAATTAACAACATGTATTAACTAGGATATATTTAAAACATGAATTAAAATAAAACACATTTAAAACATAATTAAGATGTCCAGATTTTGACACATTAAAAACGCAATTTAATTATTTGAGAACTTAACCAATTAAACTAACATACTTATTTTATTCCAGCAAATTAAAAATGCAAGTATGAACAAAAATAGAAATGAGCTCAATTGAGCTAAGTTGAGCTGAATTAAGCTCAATGAGCTAGAATTCGAGTTGAACCAAGCTCAAAAACTAGGATCGAACTGATCAGCTTGCATAATATTGCCATGCACACTTAGTGAGCTGAATGAGCTTGTAATTAAGCTTCATTTTGCACTTAGGCTCCTCGAGCTTAGGCCACTCTCGATGATGTCGAGTTGTGTCGTAACATGATGCGACCGGGTTCACATCATACCCTCTCTCTTGAAGATGATTTGTCCTCAAATTGGGCCATTTGCTCGAGAAAAAAATTTTTCAAGACCACAAACCCTTTTGTTCATGATCCAGACTGAATTGTTTCCAAAACCCTGAGAACCACAAACTGTTCAAAAAGAAGACGGGTTATTTTCATGCCCTTCCTCTTTAGGAGGGAACCGTTCCAAGGCGTCACCTACACAAGAACGACATAGATTTGTGACACCATGGTTTACAAACTCAAAAGAACGTTTCGAAATCTTATTCAAAAATTGAACGTATAAACCAATACCGGGATCAAAAATGGAAAACGGCCTTACCTTTCCATAATGGATCAAAAGGTTCATAGAGGGCAACAAACCAGAGTCATAAGGCATTCAAGAGTTAACAACATTCCATGGTTCAAATACCTTAGACAATGATATAGAACGATGAGCTCCGGGATCAAAGACAAGGTTTTCGCTTACCTTTTCACCTTGACTTGCAAATTTCTTGGCTGGCAAAATAGTTGAGACATGAAGCAAACTAAAGTTATAATCACGCATATTAAGCTCTAGTTGGTTAAGGAATAATATAGAGCAACCTTCAGATCCGAGGATTTGACCAACAACATCTTTTGTTTTCGGAAATAAAGATAAATCATCACATAAGCAAAGATTGTTCACACATTTACTCACATAAAATTTACGACGCTCACCTTCGCGTAACATCAACTTATGAAAACGTACTCCGGGTTTGAAAACATGGTTTTGATCACTTGTTCCAGCACGTAACAAAAATTTTATTTTCACAAGTAAATCACAAATGCCAAGAAAACAAGACTTAAACACGCAAACTTTCAAACAATCAAATCTCTCAAGTCTCGTTCGAATAGGCATGCAAATACATGAAGGTTTCGCACCAAGAATTAAAGAATTCGCATGGTCAACACAAACAAACAGATTAGATGTCAACTTTTTATCACACAAGTCCAATTTTTGTTTGTGCTGTTTTAATCTTGCTTCATCATCGAACTTGCCAACAGCATAAAAATCAGGAGAAAAACTTTTCAAACCATCATCCCAATCAAAGTCATCATCAATCAGAAATTGATACTTAGACAAATCAAGATGAGAAGTTCTTTTGCTAGCTAAGTCTTTGGCAAGCTCACCATTAACATGCACGTGAGATTGTTGAGGTTCGACTAACAAAGAATCCTTACCGTACTTACCTTTAAGCGCTAGTGGACTAGGGTCATTTTCGTTCTTACCTTTCTTGATCAATCGAAATCGCCTCTCATTGGGAAGGTAATTTAGATGGAACTTACTAATCAAATTTTTAGGAACCTGAAAAGAAACAACACGAGAAAAATTCACATGTTGGTTAGTGAATACATTCCTCACGTTTTCTTGTTCTCATGCATCTTTTTCCATCGCTTCTTCAAGCTCTTTTTCTTTTTCCATAGTTTCTTTTATTCTTGAAAACTCATCGACTCTCGTTTCTTTTCCAACAACACTCGTTTCTTGCTTACTCTCTTTTTTTACCTCAATCTCTTTTTCAATTTTCTTTTCTTTTTCACATTCTTTTTCACTCTCAATCTCTTTTTGTTCTCTTTCGATCTCTTTTCCCTTTTTCTTTCTTTCATCATTTTTTTCTTTTTCACATGCTTTTTCAATTTCATTACAAAAAGAAGACAACAAGAAGAAATCAGCAAAATGAGAAGCCTTTCGTTGAGAATAAGAGGAGGGGTCTTTATACAAATAACAATCATCTCTTCGAGATTGATTCTTCATGGATGAATAACTTGGTGTATATGAAGAACGACTTGTGCTTTCTTGTTTGCCACCATAATAGGTTTCAAACTCGAAACTTGTTTGATTTCATCTCGAATTCCTTGATGAATAAGAACCACGATATAGGTCTCTTCCCAAAAAGTCATTGGACGATTGTTTTCTTGATAGTCTCGACTCCGTCCCTCGACTTGGTGAAATTTGCTTTCGTCGGGCTCTTTCCTCCACTCGGTCCAATCATTTTTGTAATGGTTCTAGTTTTCTATCAAACAATCTGTAACACCCCATACCCGAGTCTAAGGCTTAGACCGAATACGAGATATTACTATGCTTTAACTTGCTTAATCATGCACTTACGGGCTGTAAAATTTTGTTCCAAATTAAAAACTTCTCTTTCTTAGTCAAGTCATTCGTATCGTGGGCCTACGAGGCCTTAAACTTGCGTTTGGAAACTTTTACGAGTTAAAGGAAACTTTTCTTTAAAACAGGGGCCACATGCCCGTGTATAATGAGACACGTCCGTGTGTATACACACACGGCCATGTTCAACAACCGTGCTTAAAAACCTAAGCATTCTGCCAAATGCCCCACGGTTAAGGCACACGCCCATGCGGTTTGGGACACGCCCGTGCACCCCTTTACACGCCCATGTCTTCCGACCGTGGTCGACACTGACTAAATACACACGGCCTTGACACGCCCGTGGACTTAGACCGTGTACTATACCTTGATATACTGACTTATTACACACGGCTGGGGCACACGCCCATGTTCTAACCGTGTGTCATGCACGACTTTTCAACACACTACCGTGGGATTAACCTGCGCCCTATTCTAACTTATGAGATTAAGGTGCAGGGTTACAAGACGCCTACACACGCCCGCAGTGTCTAACCGTGTGGGCACTCAGAAGCTATCTACCAAGCCTTTTCTTACTCTCCATTGCATACTTTCATATACTTCTTCAAAACATTCTCAAAACATACATAAATTAACACGTTTGGTTCATGAAAATAAAGTTTCCTCTCATACACTTGGGAGAATTGTTCCCACAACATTTGCAACAACTTAAACCCTCATAAATGGCTATACACAACCATACTATGAATACTCTTTGGCCAACAACATTTGGCTACCACAATTAGACTTCATCAACCTTAAACGAATCCCTATACATGCCATGACTCTTAAAAACTTGATACCTCATACCGTATGTCTGCTCGATAGTGTGAAAACATCTCCGGCGGCCTCCAACCCAAGCTAAGTAATAAAACCTATAAGAGATGAGAAAAGTAAAGGAGTAAGCAATAATGCTTAGTAAGTTCATCTGTATAATTTGACAAATATTGATATTCACTGAATATACATAACACCAAGGCAATATGTTGAATTTTTCCCATTAACTCATGGTTACTTACTTAACCATTCCTGAAACTTACTCATTCAATCTCTTACCACATTATTACCATATCACAAGCCAATTCGCTCGTTTAATTAGCATACGTTCCTGCACTGATCGTCACAAGATCATATATAACAACACATCAAGCATTTTCAATAAGCCACTCATGCAACTAATATCTCGGTGGTTTCGCACTTAGCCCACCATTCCTTTATAAATGATGGTATCACACATAGCCCATCGATTAATAATCAATAAGGTGACATTGCACATAGCTTACCGTTATTTACATTCATGGATAATAATTCACAAGTATATCTCTATTTCAAATGTTCATTCAAGAACATCCTCACATGTTCCCATTTTTACTTAACTTTCTACGATACTGCTTCTCATTCACACAAAGGTGCATCAAATACACATACCCCACTAGGGGTTCATCATTTATTGAATTCATCTCAATTCAATTCTACACCTACTTGTGCTACTCATAGTACAACCACATACATTCACATATACATTGAATCATTCGAATTGTTAAATAACTCTCTTGAGTCTCATGCACATAGTTCTCGTTGTCACTCTACCCCAATTGGGTTTTACATACTCTAACATATCGATGCCATGTCCCGACATGGTCTTATACTGAATTCTTACACCGAGGCCATATCCCAATATGGTCTTACTCGAGCCTTTAACCATCGTTCTATCGTATATACACCTTTCCCATTACTCTAAATTCGATTCCATTGACATCTCATCAAGAGACATTTCATACATTCACATAATAATATACATTCCATACAACATTGGAATACTAAATAAGCTCATACGTAATTTCAACATTTGCACATGAACTTACCTCGATGTCGAAAGAGCCGAAAAGGACTTTTTGTCCACATTTCTCTTTTCATCCGTTCTAGGTCCAAAACTCATTTTTTTTGATCTAAAACAATGAAATTTACTCATTTAATCACTTAATGATCGTATTACAACATAATCTCTACTTAGGCAAAAATGACCATTTTGCCCCTATACTTTGGCAAAATTACGATTTTGCCCCTATGCTCGTAAATAAATTTTCATCACATTTTCTTGTTAAAGAAGCCTAGCTGAACATTTAATTCTCTTACAACTATTCTCAATTCCATCAATTTCATGCCTTCATGAACAAATTACAACTTTTGCATTTTAGTCCCAAATAGGTGTTTTCATGACAACACCTTTTCACAAAAGTTGTTTCTCATCATCCTATCATTCATTTTCTTTCATAAAACTCATCAAACAACATAAACTCGCTCATGGCAAGTCCCTAGACTTTCAACCATATTGCAAACTAGTCCCCTCTTTAGAAAGCTTAAGCTTTAGGGGTCTCAAAAGTACAAAAATTAACATCTAAAGCCATCAAAATCACTTACTTGAGTGAAGAGAAGCTTGCTGAAATTTTCAAGCTTTCCAAGCCCTCCCATGGCTGATATTTTTGGTTGAAAGAGAAGAAGTAAAAAGATGATAGCTTTTTGGCTTATTTCATCTTATTTTATTTCTTTTTAAACACCTAACATGACCACATTTAATGTTCTTGTCCCCTTAGCTTACTATGGCCGGCCAACTCACTTAGACAAGGCCAAATTTCTCATTTGGGACCTCCAATTACTAAGCCATAGCTATTTGGTACCTTTAGCCTATAGACTGGAACTTTCGCACTCTATGCGATTTAGTCCTTTTCACAATTTAGCTAGAAATCGCTAAAATTAAGGCACCAAAATTTTCATGCATCCTCATAAACATGTTATAACTCATAACATAACATGAAAATAAATTTCTCTAACCTCGAATTAGTGATTCCAAGATCATCTGTTTACGACTAGCCCCTAAATCGGGTCATACAATTCTCCCCTTAGGGATTTTCGTCCCCGAAAATCTTATCAGGAGGGTTAGCTACCAACATTTTTAAAATGTTTCCATCTAATCTTCAAAATTCCAAATCCACTTATCCTCAAATTCCTCTTGCCGATAACTCTTAAGCTGTGATACATAAGATCGAAACGTAACTTGAGACCTAGGTTATTCTTCCTCTGGGGCTTATACTATATCCAGAAATCCACTAATTTGGAACTCCGTACATGCCCAAATGATCGTTCAGATCTTCATTGGTTGATTCACTACAATTTGAATGACATTCCCCTCCTTGGGAATTTTGTCAAACCAAATTTGAAATCTATAAGGTTTCATCTCACTTTCTCATTAAAGCATTCACCGACTGTAATAGTCCTGACTTGTACGCTTTGAAAACTCAAGTTTTAGTGATCAACTACTTCTGACCATAAACTCAATCGTATCATGAAATGTACTCTATTGTCAAAATATTTATGCACATAACTGCATTTCCTTATTCTTGCATTAACAGATATGCCGCTACTAAATCTCATACCAAAACTTCTGTATAAGTTCTAGATTCATCATCGTTCAAATCCTATCTTGAGGAATCATCGACAACAGAAAACTTATACAACTTGTATTTTATCATCTCAATAAACTCGTTCAGAGCTTATTTAAAATACCGCTTACTATCTCATTTCTGAACCCTTTTGTTCTGAAAAGAAAGCTCGCTCTTGTCATTAACTTTGCTGAAACTGGGATATTACCAACTAAGATCAGCCGAGTAACCAGCTCGCATTGCTTAACATGGATCTTTCGTAACATCTAACTTACAACAAGGACACGTGGCGATCGTCTCGGGATCACTAACTCACAACTCTTTCTCTCGATTCGCATCGATTTCAATTACTAGAACTTTCAAATAAATAGTTCTTTTTATAGCTTTCGACTCAACTATCACGGTTTGAACATTCAAATGAGCATACCCTTGTATCATGCTCCCTACTCACGTACACACAATTTTATTCTCTTTATTGATTCATGCGTGAATATACACAAAACTTGAATCATATCTAAATACATTAATCTACTCTTTTCTCCACATAGAGAACATATTTCTAGCACACTCTCATCTGAGTTTCTCCTACTGTACTAATCTAAAACCTTTACTAACATCATATCTCATGGTAGCAGGGGCATTTAGGTCGAATTCATTAACTCTATTCGGCTTACTTGAAACTCATCATACAACATGAAACTTGTGATTTCACTTCTTATACTAGAATCATCACCCACTTCCTCCTCATAGTACCCGAATAGGGTTACAAAGAGATAAAGAAATGTCAATTTTAGTTAACTAAATCGACAACCATTTTGTCTGATTTTCACTATCAGCTAACATTCTCACATAGTTACAGTTTATGAAAAGAACAACCACAACCGCTCTGAAAGGCAACGGATAATGGTACACAATACAAAAGGGGATTATTATAATCCATCTATGGCATCAACTAACCATGCACAATCTACAGGCTTCAAGCCAACTTACTCAAACTTGCCATTTATTTAGCACATATCGTGCCACACATCGCACCTGCTTCTTCGTGATTCATTCACGAATATCTGTATTCACTCCTTCACATGACTTTAGTACTAGTCTCATTTCTATTTCTAACTCATCTACCTGTCCCTTCGATCACTAGGGATAATCAAAGATGTATATTCATCGTCATACATATAGGTATGACACCAATGTCACATCTCCAAGGTGGTCTTATATGGAGTCACCTCTAAATGCCAATGCCATTTCCCGGATAAGGTTTTATATGGGCTTCCACATCAAGTATCGATGCCATATTCTGAATATGGTCTTATACGGAATCATATCTTGGTGCCGAGGCCGTGCCTTGAACATGGTCTTATACGAGACCTTATCTATTTCATATCTCAATGATAGCCTTTTCATTATAGTCCCCAAGGACTTCAACCTCATTTTCAAAAATAATTATTCTATATAGTAGAGTATCATGCATCAATGTGATACAAAGTATTCTCAATTATACTAACATAATTATTGCATTAATCGAATGCAAACTTACTCAACTTAACTCTCATAACATTTCATCATAATTCAACAATGGTAAGGAGGGTGAGGTCACAGAGCCTCTTAACTTGACCCTCGTGACTACATACATATGATTTAATATTCATCATCAATGAAATATCATCATAGTCACATAACTCATCTCAAGTGAGTTTTCACGTTTATCACGTTACAATTATCTCTATCACTCATACTTTCGAGCTGTGACTTTAATAACTCAAGTTTCACATTAATATCTACTCGAGTACTTAACATTTAACTCTACTTTTTCTTACTATTGCTTATTAATCTAGAGAATGTCTTACGGTTTTTGAGTACGTCGTTTACTTGATCGCCATAGTCCAAATGCATGGTCTTACTCGTATCACAACATCATAGTCCAGCTATTGTTTTACATGTCGTCACGATGCCATAACCTCGCTATGGTCTTACACAAAATCTTATCTCGATATCGATGCCATATCCCAGATATGGTCTTACACGATGTCATACCGAAGCCGTGTCCCGTAGTGGTCTCACACAGATTACTATTTGATGTCGATGCCATATCCCAGATATGGTCTTGTACGGGATCTCACAACAAATATCGATGCCATATCCTAGATATAGTCTTATCCACTTAACTTTTTCAATACCAAAGCCATATCCCTGATATGGTCTTATACGGGATCTTGTAACTCGATGTCGATGCCATATCCCAGATATGGTCTTATATGTCAATGCCATGTCCCGGACATGGTCTTATACGAGATCTTTCTTTGGTCTTTGAAGCCATGTCCCGGCATGGTCTTACACTAGCACACGATATCAACGCCGATGCCATGTTCCAAACATGGTCTTACACCGCCCTCATAATGTGGCCGATGCCATGTCCTGCACATGGTCTTACACTCAGCACACGATCAACGCCGATGCCATGTTCCAAACATGGTCTTACACTGCCCTCATAATGTGGCCGATGCCATGTCCTGCACATGGTCTTAAACTAGCACACGTATCATCACCAATGCCATGTCCTTGCACATGGTCTTATATGGGATTTACTCTAGGTGCCAACGCCATATCCCGGATATGGTCTTACATGGGATGACATGTACCGTCATGGTCTTATTCATCATTTTATCATTGGACGACCGTACTCATATCCTCGCATTTTACTCTTCTCGCTTTTCACATACATCATGGTACTTACTAGTCTCATGCTTGTAAGGTAAACAAGGTACTGTAACTCTTGATCACATAGATCAAGATACCTTGCTATAATAAACATAATCTCAGTATCATTATTCATAACATGTATTATACTTGTTAGTCAGCCTTAACTAGCATGGAATAATATCAACTTTGCTACTAACTTTCTTGCTATCTTATTTAAGCTTTACTTGTGTGCCCGATGAATTTCCATGAATAACCGAGGATACTGAATTTCATCTCACATGCTCGATGCCAAAGCCATATCCTAGATACGATCTTACGTGGAATCTCTCTTCTTGGTTTCGAGGCCATGTCTTGACATGGGCTTATACGAAGTCTTTCTCGTTCTCACCAATGCCATGCCTTGGCCTGGACTTACATGATAACTTGTTCAATGCCAAGCTTGCCTTGGACTTACATGAAAACTTACTCAATGCCAAGCTTGCCTTGGACTTACATGATAACTTGTTCAATGCCAAGCTTGCCTTGGACTTACATGATATCTTACTCAATGCCAAGCTTGCCTTGGACTTACATGATAACTTATTCAATGCCAAGCTTGCCTTGGGCTTACATGTAACACCCCAAACTCGGTAAAAACGTTACGACCAGATCTGGCATGTCACATAAAAGGGTTGTTTAAAAATTTCGCGTTTGTTAAAAATTTCGAGTTTAATTATGTATTCGCTTGTTATCCTTTTGTTAACATTTTGGAAAACGGTTATTAAGGGTTTAGGAAAATCCCGGTTTAAACATTTAAGAATAATAGGCAGTATCATATTAAAAGCTAAACCAAATAAAATACCAAATTTAAAGTTAAAGCGGCCTTATTAAAAAATATTAACCCAAGTTAAAAATAAGTAAAATACTAAAGTCCAAAACTGCTCGTAGTGTGGCCACCTCCGAGTCCTCCAGTATGTTGAACCGCCTACTGAGGATTACCTAAGAAAAATTAAAAAGAGGGGGTGAGTTTACGAAAACTCAGTGTGTACACCCTCACCAGTAAGAACATGCATCAAAACAATTCGGGCCCAAGCCCATCAAAGTAACGGTGGCAATTGGGAATTAGCCCAAAATAGCCTCGGTTGGGCCTTAACCCAAGTCAAATGTCACATGTCATACATATAAATCGGGGCCTAAGCCCATCTCAGTAATATAATCCAGATATGCAACGCATTAATGCCCATACCATCCCTGCACTCCGTCTCCTGTCCAACCCTACACTCCTGTGGGGATTTAATTGATCCACCCATCCCTACACTCCTTATGTAGCACCGGTTGCGGCACTAACTTATCGGTGCAGCATAGTTGCTCGGTGGCTAAAAAAGCCTTCGGTGGTTCCACAGTCGTCAAGCGACCATGCGATCCTATTAGCACTTCCTCCGTATTAATAATCCCATCCCCATGCAACATAATAACACATGAATGCAACATAAAATAATAATCATATGATAACAATCATAAATTGCATACAAGAATAACCATATAACATGTAGGGGCGTTTTCGTCATTTTGCCCTTTAGGAGCATATCAGTCATTTTACCCATCGAGGGTATTTCAGTAATTTCGCACCTGCAATGGCCTTTCCAAAGGCCTAATGTCGCCCCAAGCGACTCAACTACCATTTCCTGGTCAGACTTGCACTATTGGGCCTAAAACCCGATTTCAAATTTCATTCGGGCCCACACGCTTGTGTGGCCCACCTAACACAAATGTAGCCACGTATATGAGATTTACCTAGTCTAGTTCACTATATACTACACCATCATACATTTTATTCAATTGGGCCCACGGGCCCATTGGGCCCACTTCGCCCATCGTGGCCCAAGTAGCCTCAACCCACAAGAATACTACCGATGGCCTCAACTATCGCTGGGCCGAAGCCCCACACGTGCGTTCGCGACACTCGTGTGGCTACTATTATCGTGGACCGCACTTCGGCATTTGCCGCTCTACAACTAGAGTAGAGAGAGTTACACACCGATAGGAATCGGGTGCTAATCCGCCAGCCCCGACCACTCCCGTGCCCAAACGCCTCCAAGGTATCCTTCCTCCTATCATAGAATGCTTTATATATAGCTAGCTTCTCACCTTCCTTCTTTGTATCTTTCCGATGTGGGATCCCTTCACAAGAGAGTTTAAATCCAACTCAAACTCTTGCCGTCCAATTCGCAAAATAAATACTCCCTTACTTTTCATGAGATTTGAACCTGTGCTCCTTTTAATAGTTCAACACGCCACTTGCCACCAAGCCACAAGCTCCTCTTGTGTCTTAAACCATGCGCAACTAAATATAATTCTATAGCCAAATTCTAAAGTCCATTTAAAAAGAAAACCAAAATGCAAGAGCCAAGACTTGAACCTTGGACCTCCTTCCTTCCCTGTGTGGCGCACTCCTTTGCCTCTTAATCAAGCGCCACTTTGCCACTACACCACACACTCCACTTGTGTCATTTTTCTCCACATTTTATTCTTAAAGCCTACCTACCAACTCCCAGGGTTTTTTTCACCTAAAACCAAAATTTTCCTAAAGCTCAAGTTTAATCCCGGGACTTCATAGAAGCCCCCTAACCTTCCAAAATCACTCACCTAATAGGTCCAACAAGCCGTTCTCTTGTTCTCAAAAATTTTAAACGCTACTACGTCCAAGGCCCATTGGGCCCAATTCTCCTAGGCCCAATTTTAGGATGTTACAAATCTACCCTCCTTAAAAAATTTCTTCCTCGAAATTTCCAACTATCTAATAGTCACACAATACCGGTTGTACCACTATGCTTCTGCTGCGCACCCTAGTCCTAATTGCAAACTAGGTAAATAACATATTACGGGTAAAGCACATACCGTATTCGTGATCCGAGCGCCTCGTCCCTTACGATGACCAGCTGCATAAACCAATACTGGCTGCCTCGCCTCCGCATGACCAACACCTCTACCTGGAGCTCCACGGCCCAAACCGTTCCCATTCCTTGCATGCCCACGGCCTATAAGCGGCTGTTGTCCACCCCTCAGTGGCTATACATCACCCCCACCGAAAGCCTGCCTTTGATCCGGTCTTCTGGGACACTCTCTGAGACGATGGTCCATGGAGCTGCAACTCAGACAAGCCCCTATCCTTTTCCAGCACTCGCCCACATGCCTTTTCCCACAAGTAACACAAGGTGGTAACCCAGCAGCAACAGGGGGCCCAGCTCTGATTGGCCCATCTGCTCTAGCCCTTCTCTTAAACCTCTGATCAGAATCGGAATACTCAGACTCCCTCTTGTTTTTGCTCCTTTCTCTTTCCCTATTTAGATGCTTAATTCGCTTCACCTCCTCAGCGATCTTAACTTTCTCTACTAATGTAGCAAAGTCCCACTCCCTCTATGGAGCTATCAACACTCGAAGACTGTCCCTGAGGCCATCCTCAAACCGATCACAATATTCGTACTCTATTGCCATAATTCCCTGAGCATACCGACTAAGTCGCAAAAATTCTGCCTCGTACTCAGCCACAGACTTGTCTCCTTGAACTAGATTCAGAAATTCCTTCCTATGAGCGTCGACATAGCTAGCACCCACATATTTTCCTTAGAATGTGGACTTGAAGAATTCCCATTTCACTCGATCAGACGAGGTACCCTCTTTTACCGTAAGCCACCACTGGTAGGCTTCATCCCTCAACAAAGATACGACACCCTTCAGCTTTTGTTCCGGCGTGCAGTCGAGATCGTCCATAATTCTTTCGGTAGCTTCTAGCCAATATTCTGCCACACTTGGGGCCACCCCAAAAATTCCTTTGAAGTTCTCCGCTCCATTGGACCGGAATCGTTTCGTAACCGACCCACGACCCTCAATACCAGTATTAGGTTCAACAGACCCAGTAACTCTTTCCAAAATACGAAGCATTACCTGCGACAGTGCGTTATCCCCAGCAGCTCGATCGAACGACCCTGCTTCAGTTACCGGTGAAGGCGGTGCTTCTCTCACCTCGACATCGGGCATGTGGTCTGAAGCCGAAGACCCAGTCCTAGCACTTCCATGACATCTTCCGCGGCCTCTTGTACCCCTTCTAGCACTCATTATTACTTCGCGTATTATCTGAATTACAAATTTTATGAATTTAGCTCATAGTTCCAGTAATTAAACAAATGTTTTATGGAAGTAGTAGTTAAGAGTTGTTTTCGAAATCGCAAGCTCACTACGCTTTTAGTCTCCTGCGGGCCTCGGATAGTCTATCATCTAAAGTAAGCCCAAGATCTACCTACAAAGATAACAATTTAAAAAGATGGGGAACTTACTTGGTCCGTGGCACGAGACTCGGTGTGCCACCCAAAAATCTTCCAAAACCACTTCAAAATCATTTGTGAACATATTTAAAATAGAAACTAAAGCCCATTTCACACTCCGAGTTTTGCAACTTGGCTCGATACCATAATTGTAACACCTCAAACCCGGTCAAAATGTTACGACTGGATCCGGCATGTCACATAAAAGGGTCATTTAAAAATTACGCGTTTGTTAAAAATTTCGAGTTTAATTATGTATTCGCTTGTTATCCTTTTGTTAACATTTTGGAAAACTATTTATTAAGGGTTTAGGAAAATCCTGTATTAAACATTTAAGAATAATAGGCAAGATTATCATATTAAAAGCTAAACCAAATAAAATACCAAATTTAAAGTTAAAGCGCCTTATTACAAAATATTAACCCAAGTTAAAAATAAGTAAAATACTAAAGTCCAAAATCGCTCGTAGTGTGGCCACCTCCGAGTCCTCCAATACGTCGAACCACCTAATGAGGATTACCTAAGAAAAATTAAAAGAGGGGTGAGTTTACTTAAAACTCGTGTGTACACCTCATCGCAGTAAGAACATGCATCAAAACAATTCGGGCCCAAGCCCATCAAAGTAACGGTGGCAATTGGGAATTAGCCCAAAATAGCCTCTGGTTGGGCCTTAACCCAAGTCAAATGTCACATGTCATACATATAAATCGGGGCCTAAGCCCATCTCAGTAATATAATCCAGATATGCAATGCGTTAATGCCCATACCAACCCTGCACTCCGTCTCCTGTCCAACCCTACACTCCTATAGGGATTTAATCGACCCACCCATCCCTACACTCCTTATGTAGCACCTGCATTTTAACTAACTTATCGGCAAAAGATAGCCGCTTTCTGGTGGCTAAAAAGCCTTCTAGGATCCACAGTCGTCAAGCGACCATGCGATCCTATTAGCACTTCCTCTGCATTAATAATCCCATCCCCATGCAACATAATAACACATGAATGCAGCATAAAATAATAATCATATGATAACAATCATAAATCGCATACAAGAATAACCATATAACATGTAGGGGCGTTTTCGTCATTTTGCCCTTTAGGGGCATATCGGTCATTTTACCCATCGAGGGTATTTCAGTAATTTTGCACCTGCAATGGCCTTTCCAAAGGCCTAATGTCGCCTCGAGTGACTCAACTACCATTTCCGGTCGTACCAGACTATTGGGCCTAAAACTCGATTTCGGCCCATTCGGGCCCACACGCTCGTGTGGCTCACCTAATACAAATCTAGCCACGTATATGAGATTCACCTAGTCTAGTTCACTATATACTACACCATCATACATTTTATTCAATTGGGCCCACGGGCCCATTGGTCCCACTTCGGCCCATTGGTCCCACTTCGGCCCATCGTGGCCCAAGTAGCCTCAACACACAAGAATACTACTAATGGCCTCAACTATCGCGTCGAAGCCCCACATGTGCGTTCGCACGCTCGTGTGGCTACTATTGCCATGACCGGCACTTCGACATTTGCCGCTCTACAACTAGAGTAGAGAGAGTTACACACCTGATAGGAATCTGGTGCTAATCCGCGCTCCGACCACTCCTGTGCCCAAACGCCCTCCAAGGTATCCTTCCTCCTATCATAGAATGCTCTATATGTAGCTAGCTTCTCACCTTCCTTCTTTGTATCTTTCCGATGTGGGATCCCTTCGTCATTAGAGTTTAAATCCAACTCAAACTCTTTCCATCAAATTCGCAAAATAAATACTCCTTGCTTTTCATGAGATTCGAACCTGTGCTCCCTTCAATAGTTCAACACGCCACTTGCCACCAAGCCACAAGCTCCTCTTATGTCTTAAACCATGCGCAACTAAATATAAATCTATAGCCAAATTCTAAAGTCCATTTAAAAAGAAAACCAAAATGCAAGAGCCAAGACTTGAACCTTGGACCTCCTTCCTTCCTTGTGGCGTCACTCCCTTGCCTCTTAAGTGGCGTCACTTTGCCACTACACCACACACTCCACTTGTGTCATTTTTCTCCACATTTTATTCTTAAAGCCTACCTACCAACTCCCAGGGTTTTTTTCACCTAAAACCAAATTTTTTCGTAAAGCTCAAGTTTAATCCCAGGACTTCATAGAAGCCCCCTAACCTTCTAAAATCACACACCTAATAGGTCCAACAAGTCGTTCTCTTGTTCTCAAAAATTTTAAACGTTACTACGCCCAAGGCCCATTGGGCCCAATTCTCTTAGGCCCAATTTCGGGATGTTACATTACATGATATTTTTGCTTGCTTGCCGATGCCATGCCTCGGCTTGGTCTTATACGGACTTTCTTGTTTCATGTGGTAGATCGAGTATCCTAAGTTATTCAACTTCAATCGGGGCTTTCTCATGCTTTATCTCATTAATTTCTTTGTTTAACATAACATTAAACATTTTTCATAATAACATTGTACATTATACTAAGTAATTCAATGATATAAATCATAAAGCTTAGAAATCATACAAACTTACTGAAATTAGCTCGGTTGGGAATCATCACTATCTTAACAAAATAATTTCGTTAGAGCCGGGAGACATCACACTATCACGATCCACATATGGCATGTATAGTTAGACTCTTACTCACGCTAGGTTAGTCCTAGAACCGACTAAAGCATAGCTCTGATACCACTAAATGTAACACCCCATACCCTAGTCCGAGGCTTAGACCGAATACGAGATATTACTATGCTTTAACTTGCTTAATCATGCATTTACGGGCTGTAAAATTTTGTTCCAAATTAAAAACTTCTCTTTCTTAGTCAAGTCATTCGTATCGTGGGCCTACGAGGCCTTAAACTTGCGTTCGGAAACTTTTACGAGTTAAAGGAAACTTTTCTTTAAAACAGGGGCCACACGCCCGTGTGTATACACACACGACCATGTTCAACAACCGTGCTTAAAAACCTAAGCATTCTGCCAAATGCCCCACGGTTAAGGCACACGCCCATGCGGTTTGGGACACGCCCGTGCACCCCTTTACACACCCATGTCTTCCGACCGTGGTCGACACTGACTAAATACACACGGCCTTGACACGCCTGTGGACTTAGACCGTGTACTATACCTTGATATACTGACTTATTACACACGGCCGGGGCACACGCCCATGTTCTAACCGTGTGTCATGCACGGCTTCAACACACGGCCGTGGGATTAACCCGTCTAACTTATGAGATTAAGGTGCAGGTTACGCACGGCCTAGACACACGCCCGTGTGTCTAACCATGTGGGCACTCAGAAGCTATCTACCAAGCCTTTTCTTACTCTCCATTGCATACTTTCATATACTTCTTCAAAACATTCTCAAAACATCAATTGAAACACATAAATTAACACGTTTGGTTCATGAAAATAAAGTTTCCTCTCATACACTTGGGAGAATTGTTCCCACAACATTTACAACAAATTAAACCATCATAAATGGCTATACACAACCATACTATGAAAACTCTTTGGCCAACAACATTTGGCTACCACAATTAGACTTCATCAACCTTAAACGAATCCCTATACATGCCATGACTCTTAAAAACTTGATACCTCATACCGTATGTCTGCTCGATAGTGTGAAAACATCTCCGGTGGCCTCCAACCCGAGCTAAGTAATAAAACCTATAAGAGATGAGAAAAGTAAAGGAGTAAGCAATAATGCTTAGTAAGTTCATCTGTATAATTTGACAAATATTGGTATTCACTGAATATACATAACACCAAGGCAATATGTTGAGTTTTTCCCATTAACTCATGGTTACTTACTCAACCATTCCTGAAACTTACTCATTCAATCTCTTACCACATTCTTACCATATCACAAGCCAATTCGCTCGTTTAATTAGCATACGCTCTCAGACCGATCGTCACAAGATCATATATAACAACACATCAAGCATTTTCAATAAGCCGCTCATGCAACTAATATCTCGGTGGTTTCGCACTTAGCCCACCATTCCTTTATAAATGATGGTATCACACATAGCCCATCGATCAATAATCAATAAGGTGACATTACACATAGCTTACCGTTATTTACATTCATGGTTAATAATTCACAAGTATATCTCTATTTCAAATGTTCATTCAAGAACATCCTCACATGTTCCCATTTTTACTTAACTTTCTACGATACTCGTTCTCATTCATACAGTGCATCAAATAAACATACCCCACTAGGGGTTCATCATTTATTGAATTCATCTCAATTCAATTCTACACCTACTTGTGCTACTCATAGTACAACCACATACATTCACATATACATTGAATCATTCGAATTGTTAAATAACTCTCTTGAGTCTCATGCACATAGTTCTTGTTGTCACTCTACCCCAATTGGGTTTTACATACTCTAACATATCGATGCCATGTCCCTGACATGGTCTTATATGAATTCTTACACCGAGGCCATATCCCAATATGGTCTTACTCGAGCCTTTAACCATCGTTCTATCGTGCTATACATCTTTCCCATTACTCTAAATTCGATTCCATTGACATCTCATCAAGAGAAATTTCATACATTCACATAATAATATACATTCCATACAACATTGGAATATTAAATAAGCTCATACGTAATTTCAACATTTGCACATGAACTTACCTCGATGTCGAAAGAGCCGAAAATGACTTTTTACCCACATTTCTCTTTTCATCCGTTCTAGGTCCGAAACACATTTTTGTTGATCTAAAACAATGAAATTTACTCATTTAATCACTTAATGATCGACATTACAACATAATCTCTACTTAGGCAAAATGACCATTTTGCTCTCTATACTTTGGCAAAATTACGATTTTGCCCCTAGGCTCAATAAATAAATTTTCATCACATTTTCTTGTTAAACAAGCCTAGATGAACATTTAATCCTCTTAAAACTATTCTCAATTCCATCAATTTCATGCCTTAATGAACAAATTACAACTTTTGCATTTTAGTCCCAAATAGGTGTTTTCATGACAACACCTTTCACAAAAGTTGTTTCTCATCATCCTATCATTCATTTTATTTCATAAAAATCATCAAACAACATAAAATCTCTCATGGAAAGTCCCTAGACTTTCAACCATATTGCAAACTAGTCCCCTCTTTAGAAAGCTTAAGCTTTAGGGGTCTCAAAAGTACAAAAATTAACATCTAAAGCCATCAAAATCACTTACTTGAGTGAAGAGAAGCTTGCTGAAATTTTCAAGCTTTCCAAGCCCTCCCATGGCTGATATTTTCGGTTGAAAGAGAACAAATAAAAAAATGATAGCTTTTTGGCTTATTTCATCTTATTTTATTTCTTTTTAAACACCTAACATGACCACATTTAATGTTCTTGTCCCCTTAGCTTACTATGGCCGGCCAACTCACTTAGACAAGGCCAAATTGCTCATTTTGGACCTCCAATTACTAAGCCATAGCTATTTGGTACCTTTAGCCTATAGAATGGAACTTTTGCACTCTATGCGATTTAGTCCTTTTTCACAATTTAGCTAGAAATCGCTAAAATTAAGGCACCAAAATTTTTATGCATCCTCATAAACATGTTATAACTCATAACATAACATGAAAATAATTTTATCTAACCTCAAATTAGTGATTCTGAGATCACTGTTCCGACTAGCCCCTAAATCGGGTTGTTACACAATCGATCCATCTCTTGCATCACATATTGAAATTTCGATTCTTAAAACTCTTCTCGTAACATGATTTTATTACTGAAAAGAAAAGTGATTAAAACAAAACAGAAAGTAAATACCTCACCACAAAATCTCACGTTTCACTCACAAAGAAAAATTGTTTGGCACTCACACTCGTGTTTGCACTCATTAAATGGCTTTTTCTACACTCGAATGCTCTCTCAACACTTGTGCCTTTTACCACTCAATTCACCTCTCTAAGTTCGTAAATGACTCGTTTAGACTTACAAGCGAATCTAGGGGTCGGCTTCAAAAAGTTACAATGGTAGTTGACATTTTTTGGTGTTAGGTAGGCTGAAAGGAAGATTATGGTGCTAAGTGTGGCGATTGGTTCGTTTTTGGTAGAAAAGAACTTTTGACGATCGGAAGAAACTATGAACACTTTCGAAACACTTTTTTTTTTTAATTTCGAATTTCCTTCTTCTATTTTTTTTTCAAGATGAATACATTCAAAAACACTTGCACATTCACTTATACACGAAATAATAATAATATATTTTTTTAATTTTTTTTAATTTTTTTTCAAATACCTACTCTGGAACTTCACGAACGTCCGTACTCCTCAATTTTAGTTAGCTCTGATTCCAAATGATATGATCCCGCCTCGGTGATGCGAGTCGAGTCATTAAAGTTGCCCGATCGTAAAATCTGAGAAGTATCGTCCTTACTTGATGTTGGAGTATAATTGGCTAAGTATAGGCTAAACAAGGGTTTGAAAGGGGTTTAGGGTGGTGATATGCTAAGGTGTGATCAAATACGGATTTGGCTAGTTATGGATAGTGAACAAAGGTTGAATAGGTGAAGTGAAAAGATGAGGTTGATTCGGCTAACAAGGAAATAGATTAACTTTGAAAATGGATAAGTCGAATAGATGGAGTAGATGGAGTAGATTGATGGATTAAATTGGCTTAAGGCCAAGGAAGAACCAATACTATAGGGAGTATTGACCCGAACCCTATATGACACTTAAGATGGTGAAAAGGACCTTGACCCGCTAACTATAGGAAGTTAGGAACCAAAGGTATCAAATTGGTGAATGCCACACTCAGTTTAGGAGTGATAAGTTCAAAGAGACAAGGATGACGCCACTAGCAAGCTAGATAAGTAATTCTTGAGTCTTAAACGAAATAAGAGAGTTATAAACATTAATCAAAGGAGAAAAAGTCTTAATTACATAGAAATAGCAAAGTATTTATAGTTAGAAAACTATGCTAGCCAAATAGGCACTTTGGGTACCTAATGGATAACATGCAGCAACTTAATGAGCTGAAACTTCTTAGCACCTTCCTAAAACGTCCCTTAAAGGTTCCTTGAGCATGGAAAACATCAATGGGCAGCTTCTAGAGTGTCTTTATTCAGCTAAAATTGTTGTCACTTAATAAGGAGCTGAAATGAGCTGAATGGCCTTAATTAGGTTCGGTCAAAGTGATTGAATGAGCTGCCTTGAAGAACTGATTAGTCTTAGACTTTAAATAGCAGCTTAGGGCACTTCAATAGCCATGGAGTGTGAACCAACGAAATTGAGAAGCCTTTGTATGTGAAAGCAAGTGACCGAATGGTCATGAGTGTGAATGGAACCTCCAGCAAGTGTGAACACGTTTGGGGCTGTTGGAGTACATGATGAGGCAGCTTGGGGAAGAGAAACCAGCAGCTCACTTGTCCCTTGATGTGCACGAAGAGTTGCTTGGGCATTTCAATCAGTAGCACACCTTGCATTCATGCCGTTCATGAATGTAGCTACACCTAATAAATTCAACAATTTAATTAGCTTAAGACACATTAAAACACACACATTAAAATCAGCAACAAGCTTAAGACATATTAAACCTGCACATTAATTCGGCTGGAGCTAAAATGTATTAAAATTATATAATAAGCTAAGACAAATTAACAACATGTATTAACTAGGACATATTTAAAACATGAATTAAAATAAAACACATTTAAAACATAATTAAGATGTCCAGTGATAAACCGTATAGTAACATATTTTATCTCCACATTTAGCATGCTTTTGGATGATTTATCCCTTGAATTATGGAATTTGGTACTCTTAATCCTTTAATTTCATGTTTTATACTCAGGAGAGCATAGGAGGATGAAAAGAACGGAAAACGGGCTTAAAACGGGCCAAATGGGCCAAAGTAGGAAATCAACACGGTCTGGGCCCAAAGCACACGGCCGTGCCCCTTAGCAGGCTCGAACACGGCCTGAAGTTGATTCACACGGGCGTGCCACACGGGCGTGTCCCTGCCATGACAAAGAGGAATTTCACTCGGAATAGGGTACTTAGAGGCAAAGAAAGACATTCCAAAAGCCTATATAAACACCCTAGAGGCCAACCTTGAGGGGGCGTCCAACTAGGCCAAGGAGTCGAGCCAGAGAAGTCAGAATCATAGGATTTACTCGAAGAAAGCTAGTTGATTCATCTCAAGAAGCCGAAATCATACTCAAGATGACAGATCTCTCCTTCAATTCCTTCAGGGGGTTTTAGGGTTTTCTTATATTTTGTTTTATCTTTTCTCCTGAGATGCATTCTTTTATTATTATGAACTAAACCCCTCAGATACCTGAGGGGGATGAAACCTAAGACGGATCTTGTTATTGTTTACTGAACTATATGATAAATACTTGATTTGTGCTTAATTATGTGTTCTTAATTCTTGCTTTGATATTTCAGGGTATTGATGTTGGAACGCCGGCACCCCTTGGCGCAGCAAAATAAAATTAATTCCGGCGATCCAAACCATGAATCCATGTGTGAGGAACGAATCGGGGTGAAATAAAGGTTTCAAAATTACCGAAACTTCAATCTGAGTAGACAGTGACGCCTCGACAACAAGAATTTTGATCTACTGTCGAACCAAGCCGCAACCTTTTCCGATGTCGGCCTCTACGTAATCCACCCGATTTGACAATGAACGGAAGAAATCTCCAAAACTGTTTTGGAGGTTTATTTGCTTGACGGCTGCTAGACCTCACAAGTAATCTCTTAGGGTTTATATTAAGCTCTGTATCTTTTATTACCTTTTATAATTGGTATATCTGTGATGGCTCATAAAATTAAATAAATACAATAAAGTTTTTAACCAAAAATTATAATTACATTAATTATATCCGAAAATTATAATTACATTAATTATAACAAGGATTTCGGTAAACTATATTTATTTAAATTTATATACGAACCAAATTCATATATTAATAGAACTATGTTGTCATTATGTGTACAACATCCTTGTACATATAATATGTTCAATATTTGATTGCTCAATTAAATTAAATCTTTAATTAATTTAATTCATGTGACAACCAAACACAATACAAACTATGTTTTATTCCGTTCATTTCAACCATAGGGTGTGACCCTGTAGGTTCTTGTAACATTAGCTGTAATACTAGAACGATTCTAATGTCACAAGCAATGAGTGGCATCTAGCAATGCATCATTGCTACCTAAGTTACAAGAAGTCATGATTCGACATAACCTTTTGTGATTAACCTTTCATGCATTAATCCTTAAGTCCTTTATCTTTGGAACGGACACAAGTCATGGAATAGTCACACTTGCATAGCCCATCCCATGTTTCTTGATATCTTGAGTAGACTATGATATACAAATTAGTATGACATCTCATATCAACTTATTTGAGCAAGGCCATGCATTTCTAGTCTCACTCAATCAAGTGGCCTAAGATATTACTCCTATTATGTAGGAGGGACTTATCCTATATTGATCAACCATATCCCTCTACAAAGATTGTGGTATATCCAACATCAGCCTTTATAGAACAACCTGTTACGGTGTACATTTGACTGTATCAAAATATACATGTAACAGCCCGATTCAGGGCCTAGTCAGAATAGTGGTGGGAGACCACAAATATGAGTTAGTAAATTGAGTTCTTAAGGTTTATGACATGTTTGCATGATAGTACTAAAGTTCCAGGTAGAAATTTTGTGAAATTGACATGGAATGATCAAATAGGACTAAATTGCAAAAGTTGCAAAATATGAGTTTCTAGAAGCTTTTTGTATGAAATAGCTTTAGAATATAAATTAGAAGTCCTTAAATAGCAATTTCCCCAAATTATAAGTTTTGGACAAAAATGGACATGAGTTAGTAAATTGTAAATTTTTAAAGAGAAGGGCATTTTGGTCATTTACCAATTAAATGATTAAAATAGGAAAAAGATGATAAAAATTTCATTCATCTTCTTCCTTGTGCCGAAAATTAGGAGACTCCATAGCTAGGGTTCTTCAAATTTTTGAAGCTTGCAAGTAAGTCATCCTAGCCCCGTTTTTAATATTCTTCGTATTTTTGGAGTCCTCGTATTATGAATTAGCTACTTTTAGCTATAAGATGAGCTAAAAAGCATGTTAAAAAATCTACCCATGTGCATCATGCATGTAAAATGATATTTTATGGAAGATTTTGGGAGTTTGATGTTAGATAAACATCTTTTCCTTAGTGAATTTCATGAAAAATGATAGTATGGACTAATTTGTAATAGTTATGAAATTGGTCATACCTATTAGAAATAGTGAGAATTGATGATTGTTATAGTAGAGAAAATGAATCAGCTAAGCATGATGTTTAAGAAAGTTGAATGAGAATTATTTTACGAGCCTAGGGGCAAAAGTACAGATATGAGAAAGTTTAGGGGCAAAATAGTAATTTTGCCAAAGTATGAGTTAAGAGTCAATTTAGTCAATATGAGTATTAAATGATCTAATTATTATTATAGATCAAGAAAAATGAAGCCCGGATCGAAACCGAGACAAGAACAAAGTCGAGGACTAAATTACATATCTACATACATTTTGTATATTGAGGTAAGTTTGTATGATTTCTAAGCTTTATGATTATTATCATTGAGTTGCTTAGTATAATGTACATTATTACCATAGAAATGCTTATTGCTATGTTAAATAAAGAAATTAATGAGATTAAGCATGAGAAAGTCCAAGAAAGTCCGTATAAGACCAAGCCAAGGCATGGCATCGGCAATCAAGCAAGTTATCATATAAGTCCAAGACAAGTCTTGGAATTGAAGAGTTATTATGAGATGAAGACCCATGTAAGCCCAAGCCAAGGCATGGCATTGGTGAGTCTCCAAGTAAAGATGTCATGTAAGTCCAAGACAAGTCTTGGCATTGAAAAGCTATCATGAGGTAGAGATTCCATGTAAGTCCAAGCCAAGGCATGGCATTGGTGAGTAACAAGAAACATTTCATGTAAGTCCAAGCCAAGGCTCGACATTGACCAGTTCATGAGTAAAGATACCAAGTGTAATATCCCGGGTTAGGGGCTGTTTTGTTGTTGCATGATATTGCATGTGTCTAGTGTGCTGCGTGGCTATTTCTTTGTTTTGGGGGCTTAATTGAAGTCTAAGTGTATGCCTGAGTGAATGGGAAAAATTTTGATTTTTTTGGGTGTCAAGTCAGGGGAGCTGTTGGAGCTAGGGTATAAGAGTTTTATTTGGTGTTTTGGTTGAACAAGAAAGGAGCTGGTGGAGTGGCAGGATAGGCGCCACTAAGGCTTGTGTGTGTGGCGTCATTTGCGGGGAGGGAGAGATCTTGTGTTCAAGCCTGCGGAGTGGCCACCTTTTGGCTTTCTTTTTGACGCCTAGGAAGGGAGAGTTTGTAGGCGCTTCAAACTCGCCTTGGACCTAGTCTATGGGTGAGATGGACGGCAAGGAGTGAATTGTGGAAGGGGACTAATTCAAATGCTTTTGAATTAGTGGCTTGGAGTACTTTGAGGAGTGGTGGCCGAATTTTAGGGGATTTGGGGGGAGTGTGGACGGCTTAGTGTGGGAGAAGGGAAGGCCGAATGTACCTTTGTTTTGGGGTGCATTTTCGGTCACATTTGGTAAAAAAAAAAAGCTCTCTCTCTTTTGTCTTTTGTAGCCGAAACTTCAAGAGAATTTCTCTCATCTTCTTCACTTCTTGAAACCGAAAACATCAAACCCCTTTAGTTGCCGAAAGGTTGCTTTGTTTCTTTGGTTTTATGCTTGTGGCCGAATGCTTCTTTTCACTTCTTCCTTCTATCTCATTTGAGTAAGCCGAATGTGGAACTCTCTCCTCTCCATATTTTTCTTTCTTTGATTTGAAAACCTTGTTAGCCAAATTTCATTCCCTAAAAACACTTCCTTTATTTTCTTTCACTTTCAAGCCGAAGGTACCCTCCCTCATCTATCTTTTATTTTCTTTCTTCTCCTAAACTCTATTGCCGATTTCTCTATTTCTTCTCACCTTTACTCTTATTTCTTTTTCACGCTAAACCGATCCTAGTAGTGTTCATATTGGCCGAATCTCCCTTTTCTCCTAGTGGTTTGGTTGGCCGGTTAGTGGTTGGTGTTGGGGTAAGTTCTTGGCCGAATGGCCATTTCTCTTTTCTCTCTAGTGCTTGTGGTTTCGATTTGATTAAAGTCTATTTTGGTTTTGGTTTTGCTTGGAAGGAGTTCATTATTTCGTTTTAGGGTCTCCAAATTTTTGGTGGCGATCAAGTGAAGCAGTCATCGTTGGTTGATCGTTGGTAAGTGGTGGTAAGAGTGATGTTGTTAGGCTATTCCGTTAGTTTCACTAAATCGAGTTGCAAAAGATTAACTGTTATTCTTTTCAAGGTGTTGGCCGATTATAGGAGCCAGTTAATCAAGGGACTTAGATCGCTTTTGTCAGGATTTCTAGACTCGTAATTACCAGGTGTGTAACTAACACACCCATACTTAGTGATATTGTTATTAAACCTGTTTGCCTATTAAAATCATGACAGTATGGTGGATTATTGGATACCCAAACGGGGTATGTGTGCGTATCCGGTAAGTCGGTATTGTTATTAGATTACCGATGATCTATATGGTATCATGACTATGTATGTATGTGATATGGGGCATGAGTCAAACATATTAGCATGATATGCATAATTTGTATGATATGCATGATTACATGAGTTGGTTTGTTGATGGGTGATATGAGTGGAGGCAAGATGATTTGTCTTGTGAGCACCAGTGTTTTGGTAACACACTTTGTGACTTTGGGTCACCAAAGTGCTTTGGTAGCACATTTGTGTCTTTGGGACACCAGAGGTTGGGCACCTCATTGCGACTTGTCCCCGTCGTGGTTAACACCACCATGGGTTGGCCCCACTTTGAGATATGGGATCGTCTGCTAGTGATTGGGTATCACACGATGGGTTGGCCCCATCATCCGATTATTGTGACTACGGTCACCAGTGCTTTGGTAGCACATTTGTGTCTTTGGGACACCAGAGGTTGGGCACCTCATTGCGACTTGTCCCTGTGGTTAACACCACCGTGGGTTGGCCCCACTTTGAGATATGGGATCGTCTGCTAGTGATTGGGTATCACACGATGGGTTGGCCCCATCATCCGATTATTGTGACTACGGTCACCAGTGCTTTGGTAGCACATTTGTGTCTTTGGGACACCAGAGGTTGGGCACCTCATTGCGACTTGTCCCTGTGGTTAACACCACCGTGGGTTGGCCCCACATGAGATATGGGATCGTCTGCTAGTGATTGGGTATCACACGATGGGTTGGCCCCATCATTGGATTTGTGACTTCGGTCACCAGTGCTTGGGTAGCACATTGTGTCTTTGGGACACCAGTGTTTTGGTAACACATTGTGACTATATGTCACCAGTGGTTTGGCACCACCAGTGGTTTGGTACCACACGGGGTAGAAAAGGCGATACGGATGGTTAGGATCGGGTTGCATTAATCATGTTGCTATGTATGATGTGTGTTAGCATGTTGTTTCATCAGGAGCGGGATTTATGCACTGAGTCATTCGACTCACCCTCTCCTTTGACATTTCAGGTGACCCGTAGACGCGGACATGGAGCTGGGGTGGACTCGGGGTGCACATGCCATGCTTTAATAAAAGTTTTGCTCCGACTATTCACTTTGGGTACTTTAGCTTACTTATTTTGATTTGAGATTTAATTTGGATTTGTAAAAGGCCTTTAAATTATGTTTTATGTTGGTTATGTTTTAATTAGATTCTCAACCTGCTTAACAAATAACTTGGTATGAAATTTTACTAAAAATTTGGTAAGATAATGTTTTCAAAATTATAACGCAATGTGTTTTAAACTATACCATCGGGTATCTCACCATGTTTTGCTATTAAGTAAACTCAAATGGTTTTCAAACCAAACTCGATATTCTACTAAGTCAAAAAAAATGTTTCGAAATAGTACTAAGAAACTATTGGAAATGCTAAATGAAAATCAACTCGTTTTAACTATATACTTCGGATAAGTTTTCAAAACCTAGTCAAACAACCCTACTCAATCTTCCTCAAATTCACTATGTTCTCACCCCGCTTTTAAACGAAAAAAATGACATTACTCAAAGACGTTTTTCCCGTAACATACCGCAGTTCGGGCGTGGTGTCTTGTCCGAGTTTGGGGTGTTACAATTGTGGTATCGAGCCAAGTTCAAAGGTTCATCTGTGGGCCCGAGGCCCAAAAGGTTTTCAAAAGATTGTTTTGTTAGTCTTTATTCTTAAAGTATGGTTTGAAAGGCATGGCACCGAGTCTCCTAAGACTGGATTCGCGGGTAAGTACCCTTACTATTGCTTGTGAATTGATTGGATGTGATATGATTTGATGAATAGCAATAGTATACTACTTTAGAGATTGAAACCGATAGGATTTTGTGAACTCATGAGAACAAATCCTCTTAAAATATTCATAAGACTTGCTTTTAAACAAGTGGAATAAATATCGATGCATAAAATTCTTAATCGATCGTAGGAAGATTAGTCATGAGCACCCGAGGCGGACGTGGTCGTAATACTCGTGGTAGAGGTAGGGGTAGGATGACGGTTTCGAGCCCGTAGGATCCGGTCGAAGTCGAGAAAATGAGATACTGGCTCCGCCACCACCGGAGGTGGTGAGTTCCAAGATCGATCGGGACGATGCGATGTCACAGCGATCTTTGCGAGTGTTGGAAAGAGTAGCCGTGTAGGTGGTAATGCAGAGTTAGAAATCTGTTCTGGCGACTTCGGGCAAATGGGGCCAATTCTTCCGAGGTGTTTCGGTGTTGCTCCCGGCATTCTGAATAATCGCTAGAGGCGATCGAGCGGATCATGGATGATCTGGATTTGACCGCTGAAGAGAAGTCGGGCATCGTATCGCTTCTCCGGGATGAGTCATATCGGTGGTGGCTCACGGTTCGAGACGATGTGGCGTGAGAGGATCCGACATGGGATTATTTCGTGCGCATATCAAAAGAAATACATCGGAGCTAGTTATATTGACTCCCAGCGGAAGGCATTTCGAGGCTTGTTCGGGGAGTAAATGCTTTCGAGCACGAGGTGAGTTCCCGGTTCCGAAGTAGTAGGTATGCCGAGGGCATTGTGGCCACCGAGCATGAGAGGTGTGTTCGTTTCGAGGATGGTCTCGAGACGACTTGAGGTCTGCTGATTGCTCCTCAGCAGGAGCGCGAGTTTGCTGTCTTAGTTGAGAAGGCTAAGGTAGCCGAGGGTGTTAAGGAGTCAGTGAGACAAGGCATGGACAGAAATAGGCATAAGAGGAGCTTTGGGGCTTCGGATCGTCGTGTAATCCGCAAGAAGAGAGCTAGACCGAGTGGGCGAACCCACTGCTAGGTTTGTTCTTTGCTAGGCGAGGACCGCCGCAGCGGTGATGATCGAGTGGAAAATCTCATTGGGGTGGTTGCTTTGATGGAGGAAAAGGCCGCTTCGAGTGTGGTTCTCTGGAGCACCGTGTGAGGGACCGCCCGCGTGGGGTTGGCGAGATTCGATCGAGAGTCGGGGCCGTGTCGATTCGAGGTAATAGACCGCCACCGCAGAGGGGCCGTGGTAATGGCGAGAGGTGGTAATGGTTCTAGTTGGGGCCGTGGAGCACCGGCGCAGGTGCGGCTAGTTCGATGCTAGACAACCCGGATTAGTGTATCTTTGCGGCGCCAGAGAGAGGCGACGACGCACCGGACGGCATAACCGGTGACGTTTTTGATTTTTGGTTCTCCTTATCTTTGCTTTGATTGATGTGGGTTCAACGCACTCTTATGTTGCCGTAGCATAGTAGAGACCATGGATTTAGACTCGAGATATCTTCTAGGCGGATGACCGTGATTAGCCCTCTAGGTCACTCTGTAGTAGTAGATAAACTGTTTAGAGAGGTACCCTTAGAACTCCAAGGGGTAGTGTTTGTTCTGCGATCCGATGGAACTGCTGCGTTTGGGGAGTTCGATCCGATTCTTGGGATGGATTGGTTGGTCAAGTATCGGGCGAGGTTGGATTGCGCGCCAAGCGCATGGTTCTTAAGACGGTTGAGGGTGATGAGGTGGCTATGATAGGTAATAGGAGGGATTACTTATCAAATGTGGTATCTGCTCTGAAAGCGGAGAAGATGGTCGGGAAGAGGCCGTGAAGCATATGTAGTTCATGTGTATGCGTTGGAGGCTAAGGAGTCCATTGAGAGAAGGTCCGCATCTTGTTAGGAATTTGGCGATGTGTTTCTGAGGAGCTTCCGGGTTTGCCGCCGATCGCGAGGTAGAGTTCTAATAGATCTATTACCCTGAATCTGCGCCGTGTCTATTGCTCCGTATAGGATGGCGCCAAAGGAATTGGTGGAGCTTAAGGCTCGATCCGTGGAGTTATTGGATCGAGGTTTTATTAGGCCTAGTGTTTCGCGTGCAAGTGCGCGGTACTCTTTGTCAAGAAGAAAGATGGCACGATGCGGATGTGTATAGACTACCGCTTGATTGAACAAGTCGACGATTAAAAACAAGTATCCGTTGCCACGGATAGATGACTTGTTTGATCACCAAGGGTGCCGCGGTATTTTTCAAGATCGACTTGAGGTCCGGTATCACCGATTAAAGGTTAAGGAGGCCGATATCCATAAAACAGCAAGCTTCGGACTCGGTATGGGCACTACGAATTTCTCGTAATGCCGTTCGGGTTGACTAACGCCCCAGCCGGCGTTTATGGATATGATGAATAGGGTGTTTCAAAGATGATCTGGATCAGTTCGTCGTGGTTTTCATAGACGACATCTTAGTGTACCGAGTTTGGGGTGTTACACCAAGTAAGACCATGTCAAGACATGGCAATGGTAAGTTCCCAAGGGAACACACAAGGAAGACTTTGAGTAAGTCCATGTCAAGACATGGCATCAATACCAAGATGAGAGATCCCATGTAAGACCATATCGAGGATATGGCTTTGGCATCGAGTTATGTGGGATGAGATTTAGTATCCTCGGTTATTCATAGAAATTCATCAGGCAAGAGAGTAAAGCTCAAATGATATAATAAGAAAGTTAAGTAAGTAAAGTTATTATCAAGTTATGCTAGTTAAGAGTATTATTCATGATATGAATGATGAAGTTGAGATTATACTTATCATAGTAAAGTATACTGATCTATGTGATCAAGTGATACAGGTATATTGTTTACCGTATGAGCATGAGAATAGTGAGTACCATGAGATATGTAAGAATCAGTAAGAGTAAGTAAGCTTAAATACTTGAGATTCATAATGCCATTGTTTATGATGAATGGTTAATGTTAAGCAAATATATTGCTATGAGAATTACATGCAAACTTACTAAGCTAAATGCTTACGTCCTTTATTCTTTCTTTCTATGTAGTCCTGCCTAGCTAATCTCGTGGATCATCGTCATCGGAGCTCGGAGCACACTATCAATCGCTATTTTGGTATAGCCAAGTTGTTTATATTAAGTATGACATGTATAGGAAACGTTTCATTTTGAGTTATGTTTTAAAACTAGCCAAAGTGTTGGCTATCAAGCTTAGTATTCTTTTTGTATATGGCCAAAGAGATGAGTCATGAATGATTAAGTATGTATGTTTTAATCTATCAATGAAGTATGCATCCTTGTTCACGTTATATGTAATACTCGAGTTACTGAATTGAGTATGAGTTTGGTCTTGATTTCAGGGTGGCAATTGGCTTGGTAAATAGCCTCTAAGTGCCCACATGGATGGACACACGGGCATGTGTATAGGCCGTGTGCACCCTGCACTTTGTATCTTAAGTCAGAATAGACCACAGACTACTCACACGGGCGTGTGCCTAGGACGTGTGGGATTAATCAGTGTTGGCCACGGGCTAGCTACACGGGCGTGTGTCTAGACTCTAGGCCGTGTTAAGGTAGTCAGTGTGCACCACGAGTGGTAAGCACAGGCATGTGCCTTGGCCGTGCGGAATTGGCAGAATGCTGGGGTTTTAGGCATGGTTTGGGGCCACGAGCGTGTCTAGGCCGTGTGTAATTTGCCAGTATCCACCACGGGTGAAAGACACGGGCATATTTTAGGGGTACACGGGCGTGTCCCAAGTCACACGGACTTGTGACCCCTGTTTGGAGAGAAACTTTCCTGATGAGTTTCGAAAGTTTCGGGACATAAGTCTGAGGCCTCATAGGCCCATGAAATGTCTTATTTGACTAAGAAAGAGAAGTTTTTAATTCGAAATGAAATTTTATAGCCCGTAAGTACATGTTTAAGTGAGTTCAAGCATGGTAATGTCTCGTATCCAGTCTTAGCCCTGGACTCGGGTATGGGGTGTTACATTTAGTGGTATTAGAGCTACGGTTTAGTCAGTTCTAGGACTAACATAGCACGAACACGAGTCTAGCTATAGATGCCATACGTAAGAATGTTTTTATAATGATAGTGTGATGACTCCACGGCGACTTAAATTATGTTTATACATTTAGTAAATGGATCCCGATAGAGCCGTGGCGGATGACGTGAAAGTAACGCGCCCGGCCCCATTTGAAGGGACGGTGTGTCGAGCGAGAACGAGAATAGACCTACTACGGTGAGTCAAGAAGGAGGAGAAGAGGCTAGAGAAGCCTTCCTCCACATGATGAACACATGGTATACGGAGTTCGTTCATACGAACCCGAATGCACAACCCCTCCACCCCACCTATTCCTCAACCTATCCCAAAGAGCCCCTCAAGTAGTAGAGGTGGTAAGAGGAGGAAGCCTCCGGTTGATAGGATTAGGAAACATGGGGCGAGAAAGAATTCCGGGCTAGAAAAGATGATGATTCGAAAAAGGCTGAGTTCTGGATAGAAAATACTATCAGGGTATTTAATGAGTTGTCATGCACACCTGAGGAATACATGAAGTGTGTAGTCTCTCTGTTAAGAGATTCTCGCACACCAATGGTGGAACACCCTTGTGTCGATGGGTATCTCGAGAAAAGATCACATGGGAATTCTTCCAGAAGAGTTCAAGAAAAAGTATATCGATCAAAGGTTCGTGGACAAGAAAAGAAAGGAATTTCTAGAGTTAAAGCAAGGCAAGATGTCCGTGGATCGATTATGAGCGTGAGTTTGTACGGCTCAGAAAATACGCTCGAGAATGCGTGTCCACCGAGGCCATCATGAGTAAGAGATTTGAAGATGGGCTAAATGAGGACATCAAATTGTTTGTTGCTGTCCTAGAACTGAAGGAATTCGTTGTGCTAGTAGAGAGGGCTTGTAAAGCCAAAAACTAGTAAAGGAGAAGAGAAAATGTCAAATATAGAGTCTCGTGACTCTAAAAGAGACAAAGTGGAATAAGTCATTCCAATCCTCATCCAAGAAGTCAAGATATTTCTCCACCCGATCGGCTACTTCCACTTTGGGTTTTCAAGGAAGGACAAGAGTAAGCGATATTCGAAGTAAGGCATGCATACAACCTCGGTTGCTAGTGTGGGAACATCCGATCGGATAGACTCAATGCCCACAAAGTGGTAGACGTCATCTTGGAGAATGTCAAGCACATGAAAATGCATGTTTCGAGATGTGGTTCCCAGGACCACTACATAAAAGATTGTCCAGAGACAATGAAAGAAGATAGAGCTCAGAACCCGAGATCCGGGAGTGTGGTCAGAGGAAGACCGCAGAGGAACCCAGGAAGTGGGGCAAGTGGAAGAGGTAACCCTAGAGAGCGGTGCGAGACCCGAGGGTAGGGCGCTCGTGCAGGACTTATGCCATTCGCGCTCGAAGAGGCATCTTCTCCTGATGTTATTACGGGTACCTTTTCTCTTTATGATATCAAAGTTATTGCTTTAATAGATCCCAGATCCACACACTCTTACATTTGTATGAAACTAGTATCCAGTATGAATATGCCTATAGATTCTACAGAATTTACGATTAAGGTGTCTAATACTTTAGGCAAGAGTGTGTTAGTTGATGAAGTATGTAAAGATTGTCCATTAATGATTAGAGGTCATTACTTTAAAGTAAATCTTATGTTGCTACCATTTGATGAATTTGACATCATTCTTGGTATGGACTGGTTGACCACTCATGATGTAATAGTTAATTGTGGGAAGAAATATATTGAGATGAGATGTGAGAATGGGGATACTCTCCATATAGAATCAGATGAGCAAAGTAAATCACCGGCAATGATTTTTCACATGACGGCACAGAGATACATAAGAAAGGGGTATGAGGCATATTTTGCCTTTGTGATGAATGATAAAGAAACAGAGTTAAAGATTGAGTCAGTACCAATAGTATGTGAGTACGGGGATGTTTTTTCCTAAGAATTACCAGGACTACCACCAGTTAGAGAGGTTGAGTTCAGCATTGAGCTAGCTCCCGGTACTGTACCAATATCTATTACTCCTTATAGAATGGCTCCAACGGAGTTGAAGGAGCTGAATTCACAGTTGCAAGAGTTGACAGATAAAGGCTTTGCTAGGTCAAGTTGTTCTCCTTGGGGTGCTCCCGTTTTATTTGTGAAAAAGAAAGATGGCACCATGAGATTGTGCATAGATTACCGTCAACTTAATAAAGTGACAGTAAAGAACAAGTACCCATTTCCAATGATCGATGATTTATTCGATCAATTGAAGGGAGCCACCGTGTTCTCTAAGATAGACTTGAGATCGGGGTACTACCAGCTGAGAGTAAAGGATTCAGATGTATCCAAGACCGCTTTTCGAACGAGGTATGGGCATTATGAATTTTTAGTCATGCCTTTTGGTTTGACCAATGCTCCTGTGATATTCATGGACTTAATGAACCGCATCTTCAGACCATACCTCGACAAGTTTGTAGTGGTTTTCATTGACGACATACTGATTTATTCCCGAGATGAGAATGAGCATGCTGAGCACCTACGGACAGTTTTACAGACTCTTCAAGAAAATCAATTATATGCCAAGTTCAGTAAAAGTGAATTTTGGCTCAAGGAAGTAGGATTTCTGGGACATATTGTCTCGGGAGATGGAGTCCGAGTAGATCCAAGTAAGATTTCGGCCATAATGGACTGGAATCTACCGAGAAATGTCCCTGAGGTTAGAAGTTTCCTAGGCCTAGCTGGCTATTATAGACAATTCGTCAAGGGTTTTTCTATGATTGCAACCCCGATGACTAAATTGTTACAGAAAAATGTGAAGTTTGAGTGGACAGAAAGGTGCCAACAAAGTTTCGGAAACCAAGCGATGTTGATGAAGCTCCAGTTTTAGTACAACTTTGAGACAGGAAAAGAATTTGTGATTTACAACTATGCATCCTTAAATGGATTAGGCTGTGTACTTATGCAAGAAGACAAAGTGATTGCTTACGCCTCAAGACAGTTGAAGCCACATGAGAAGAATTATCTGACCCACGATCTAGAGTTGGCTGCCATAGTCTTCGCATTGAAGATATGGAGATACCACCTATATGGTGAGAGATGTCGGATCTTCACCGATCACAAAAGTTTGAAGTACTTGATGACGCAGAAAGAGTTGAACTTAAGGCAGCGGAGATGGTTAGAGTTGATAAAAGACTATGAATTGGTCATTGACTACCATCATGGGAAGATGAATGTGGTCACCGACGCTTTTAGTAGAAAGTCCCTATTTGCATTAAGGGCAATGAATTCACAGATGAGTTTATCCGACGATGGTTCTATTCTAGCTGAGTTGAGAGCTAGACCAATTTTCCTCCAAGATATCATTGAAGCTTAAAAACAAGATAGTGGATTGCAAGTCAAGAGAGCTCGGTCAAGAGAGACGGATGTTGAGTCCGATTTACAGGTTAGTCCCAATGGAAGTCTGATGTTCAAAGATAGAGTTTGTGTACCGAGAAAGGAAGAGCTTATTCAGGGAATTTTGCGTGAGGCCCATAACGGATGTTTATCTGTACATCCGGGTGGTACCAAGATGTATAATGACTTGAAGCAACAATATTGGTGGCCGAGAATGAAGAAAGATATTTCAGAGTTCATTTCCAAATGCTTGATTTTTCAGCAAGTAAAGGCTGAACACCAAGTACCTTCGGGTTTGCTTCAACCCATTTTGGTTCCAGAGTGGAAATGGGACTGTATTACTATGGATTTTGTAACGGGTTTACCGTTGTCTCCGAGCAAGAAAGATGTTGTATGGGTCGTGGTTGATAGACTTACGAAGTCAGCCCATTTTATACCTGTACGAGTTGATTACTCACTAGACAAGTTGGCAAACTTGTACGTTTCAGAAATAGTAAGGCTTCACGGTGTTCCGTTGTCAATCATCTCAGATAGAGATCCGAGGTTTACATCCAAATTTTGGAAGAAGTTGCAAGAGGCCTTGGGTACAAAGTTGAACTTTAGTACCGCTTTTCATCCTCAAACTGACAGTCAGTCGGAGAGGTTAATTCAAGTACTCGAGGATATGCTCAGATGTTGTATTCTTGAATTCCGAGGCAGTTGGGAAAAGTTTCTCCCATTGGTAGAGTTTGCCTACAATAATAGTTTTCAATCAAGTTTAAAGATGGCGCCTTATGAGGCTTTATATGGGCGTAAGTGCCGAACGCCTCTACATTGGATTGAACTCAAGGAAAACCAAATTCACGGGGTTGATTTGGTTGGAGAAGCTGAAGAGAAAGTGAAAGTGATACGAGAATGTTTAAAAGCTGCATCAGATAGACAAAAGTCCTATTCGGACTTAAAGAGAAAAGAGATAGAGTATCAAGTCGGAGATAAAGTTTTCTTGAAAGTGTCACCATGGAGAAAAGTTCTCAGATTTGGCCAGAAAGGCAAGTTGAGTCCATGTTTTATTGGAGCGTATGAGATTACCGAGAAAGTTGGGCCAGTAGTTTATCGATTGGCTTTGCCATAAGAGTTAGAAAAGATTCACGATGTGTTTCACGTGTCCATGTTACGACGCTACCGATCAGATCCTTCACATGTAATTACCCCGTCAGAGATAGAGATTCATCCCGACATGACTTATGGTAAAGAACCAATTAAGGTTTTAGCTCGGGAAGTCAAGCAGCTAAGAAATAAAAGTATTGCTTTGGTAAAAGTATTGTGGCAAAGACATGGAATAGAAGAAGCTACGTGGGAACCAGAAGAAATCATGAGAAACCAGTATCCAAACCTATTTGCTGGTAAGATTTTCGAGGACGAAAATTCCTAAGAGAGGGAGAATTGTAACAAACCCGATCGGGGGCCTAGTCGAATAGTGGTGCGAGACCACAAATATGAGTTAGTAAATTGAGTTCTTAAGGTTTATGACATGTTTGCATGATAGTATTAAAGTTCCATGTAGGAATTTTGTGAAATTGACATGGAATGATCAAATAGGACTAAATTGCAAAAGTTGCAAAATATGAGTTTATAGAAGCTTTTTGTATGAAATAGCTTTAGAATATAAATTAGAAGTCCTTAAATAGCAATTTTCCCAAATTATAAGTTTTGGATAAAAATGGACATGAGTTAGTAAATTGTAAATTTTTAAAGAGAAGGGCATTTTGGTCATTTACCAATTAAATGATTAAAATAGGAAAAAGATGATAAAAATTTCATTCATCTTCTTCCTTGTGCCGAAAATTGGGAGACTCCATAGCTAGGGTTCTTCAAATTTTTAAAGCTTGCAAGTAAGTCATCCTAGCCCCATTTTTAATATTATTCGTATTTTTGGAGTCCTCGTATTATGAATTAGCTATTTTTAGCTATAAGATGAGCTAAGAAGCATGTTCAAAAATCTACCCATGTGTATCATGCATGTAAAATGATATTTTATGGAAGATTATGGGAGTTTGATGTTAGATAAACATCTTTTCCTTAGTGAATTTCATGAAAAATGATAGTATGGACTAATTTGTAATAGTTATGAAATTGGTCATACCTATTAGAAATAGTGAGAATTGATGATTGTTATAGTAGAGAAAATGAATCAGCTAAGCATGATGTTTAAGAAAGTTGAATGAGAATTATTTTACGAGCCTAGGGGCAAAAGTGCAAATATGAGAAAGTTTAGGGGCAAAATAGTAATTTTGTCAAAGTATGAGTTAAGAGTCAATTTAGTCAATATGAGTATTAAATGATCTAATCATTATTATAGATCAAGAAAAATGAAGCCCGGATCGAAATCGAGGCAAGAACAAAGTTGAGGACTAAATTGCATATCTACATACATTTTGTATATTGAGGTAAGTTTGTATGATTTCTAAGCTTTATGATTATTATCATTGAATTGCTTAGTATAATGTACATTATTACCATAGAAATGCTTATTGCTATGTTAAATAAAGAAATTAATGAGATTAAGCATGAGAAAGTCCCGATTGAAGTTTAATTACTTAGGATACTCGATCTACCACACGAGATAAGAAAGTCCGTATAAGACCAAGCCAAGGCATGGCATCGGCAATCAAGCAAGTTATCATGTAAGTCCAAGACAAGTCTTGGCATTGAAGAGTTATTATGAGATGAAGACCCATGTAAGCCCAAGCCAAGGCATGGCATTGGTGAGTCTCCAAGTAAAGATGTCATGTAAGTCCAAGACAAGTCTTGGCATTGAAAAGCTATCATGAGGTAGAGATTCCATGTAAGTCCAAGCCAAGGCATGGCATTGGTGAGTAACAAGAAATATTTCATGTAAGTCCAAGCCAAGGCTCGGCATTGACCAGTTCATGAGTAAAGATACCAAGTAAGACCATGTCAAGACATGGCAATGGTAAGTTCCCAAGGGAACACACAAGGAAGACTTTGAGTAAGTCCATGTCAAGACATGGCATCAATACCAAGATGAGAGATCCCATGTAAGACCATATCGAGGATATGGATTTTGCATCGAGTTATGTGGGATGAGATTCAGTATCCTCGGTTATTCATAGAAATTCATCGGGCAAGATAGTAAAGCTCAAATGATATAGTAAGAAAGTTAAGTAAGTAAAGTTATTATCAATTTATGCTAGTTAAGAGTATTATTCATGATATGAATGATGAAGTTGAGATTATACTTATCATAGTAAAGTATACTGATCTATATGATCAAGTGATACAGTATATTGTTTCACCGTCGTGCGAGCATGAGAATAGTAAGTACCATGAGATATGTAAGAATCGGTAGAGAAAGTAAGTAAGCTTAAATACTTGAGATTCATAATGCCATTGTTTATGATGAATGGTTAATGTTAAGCAAATATATTGCTATGAGAATTACATGCAAACTTACTAAGCTAAATGCTTATGTCCTTTATTCTTTCTTTCCATGTAGTCTCGCCTAGCTAATCTCGTGGATCATCGTCATCGGAGCTCGGAGCACACTATCAATCGCTATTTTGGTATAGCCAAGTTGTTTATATTAAGTATGGCATGTATAGGAAACGTTTCATTTTGAGTTATGTTTTAAAACTAGCCAAAGTGTTGGCTATCAAGCTTAGTATTCTTTTTGTATATGACCAAAGAGATGAGTCATGAATGATTAAGTATGTATGTTTTAATCTATCAATGAAGTATGCATCCTTGTTCACGTTAGATGTAATACTCGAGTTGCTGAATTGAGTATGAGTTTGGTCTTGATTTTAGGGTGGCAATTGGCTTGGTAAATAGCCTCTAAGTGCCCACACGGATGGACACACGGGCGTGTGTCTAGGCCGTGTGCACCTTGCACCTTTGTATCTTAAGTCAGAATAGACCACGGACTAGTCACACGGGCGTGTGCCTAGGGCATGTACCTAGGGCATGTGGGATTAATCAGTGTTGGCCACGGGCTAGCTACACGGGCGTGTGTCTAGACTCTAGGCCGTGTTAAGGTAGTCAGTGTGCACCACGAGTGGTAAGCACGGGTGTGTGCCTTGGCCGTGGGGCATTGGCAGAATGCTGGGGTTTTAGGCACGGTTTGGGGCCACGAGCGTGTCCAGGTCGTGTGTAATTTGCCAGTATCCACCACGGGTGAAAGACACGGGCATGTTTTAGGGGTGCACAGGCGTGTCCCAAGTCACACGGACGTGTGACCCCTGTTTGGAAAGAAAGTTTCCAGATGAGTTCCGAAATTTTCGGGACATAAGTCTGAGGCCTCATAGGCCCATGAAATGTCTGATTTGGCTAAGAAAGAGAAGTTTTTAATTCGGAACGAAATTTTATAGCCCGTAAGTACATGTTTAAGTCAGTTCAAGCATGATAATGTCTCGTATCCAGTCTTAGCCTTGGACTCGGGTATGGGGTGTTACAATACAACTCACGATGTTGGGATAATGATGATCTCAAGTCTGAGGATCATATACATATTAATCACTATGAGTAATGTTGTGACAATTACATAACAATCCAAGAAACATACTCATAATGGGTCAGTCCAATATGTTGTTCTCTAACTCACATATTCATGCATTGATTTTGACACTCCATATCAATGACAACTCTTTATCATCAATCAACTACATGTTAGTCTTAATGCATTATTGTTGTCCTAGTCAACAATAATACTTGACTAAAGATCTTTTAAGAATAATCATATTATTCTCAGGACATTATTATAAAACAATTTATTTGTACACACAGAAAGAAAAACTTAAATAATAATGACAACGCTTTATATTAATAAACATGGTAAATCAAGTATGTTATTAAACCATCTCATGATTGATCTTTGGGCATACTCTTACAATTGATTCAAGTATTGATGTGCTTAGGCAGTGGAGCAAAAGTCCCTGTCTAAGAGTAGATCTAGCATAGTTAAGCGGAGTTGATCGCAACCCTAGACATAGGATGACGAAAATCTACCGGATTAGGGTCAAACCTAATATGGGAGTCCATAGATCGAGTTAATGCAATCCTAGGGGTTTTAATTAGAAAGAGATTTCAATTAATCAACCTAGGGTTAGACGTTAGTAGCCTCGAGAGAGGTATTAATATAAATTAGGGAATCCTACGGATCAGGTCAAGTGAATAAATCATCTGGTTCTGAGTTAAATAACAAGTGAAGTCTAGGTGGATTCCTCCTTGGGTATTGTCTTAATCAATTGGTTTTCCCCACAAGTATTTCCCCAATTCATTCTCTTCGTCTTAGTGTCTTTAGCTTAGTAGTTAGTTACTTTTAGATTAAACAATAATTCACTTCAATTCTTAGGCTAAATAATAGAAAGAAAGTTAGTATTAGTACTTTTGGTTCCTTTGGGTTCGACATTCCGGTCTTGCCACTAAACTATACTACTGTTCGATAGGTGCACTTGCCTCAATCGTTGTCACAGTTAGTTTCTAGGCTAGATCATTCATCATATAAATTTTAAGACTCTGACATTACGACCAAGTTTTTGGCGCCGTTGCCGGGGAACCAAAATATTAAGAACGCTCAATTTTTATTACCTTAGCCATTTTTTTTATTTTTGCAATTTACTTTTATTTTGTTTTTAACTTTGCTAATTTTTCTTCTTTTATTTTGTTCCTATAGGTACCTTTAGTTTATGACTAGGAGGAACCCGACAGGACCCTTAATCTACGACAGTGATATTGATGGCACTGTTCGCAGAAATCGTAGAGAAATAAGGCGAAGCTTAAATTACATAGAAGAAGAGCAAGAGGACGATACTAATAACACGGAAGAGATGGCTGATCACCAGAATAATCCACTCCCCCCTGTAGTTGCCGAAAATCCTCCTCCTCGAACTATGTATGATTATGCTAAACCTAATTTAACAGGAATTGAGTCAAGTATTGTTAGACTGCTATTCTTTGCAAATAATTTCAATTGAAACCTAACACTATCTGAGATGATACAACAGTTTGTTCAGTTTGATGGTTTGCAGGATGAGGATCCTAGCACCCACTTAGCAAATTTTCTTGAATTCTGTGATACCTTCAAAATAAATGGCGTTTCTGATGATGCCATCCGTCTTCGGTTGTTTCCCTTTTCTTTGAGGAATAAAGCCAAACAGTGCTTAAATTCTCTTCCACGAGGATCAATCACTACATGGGAGCAAATAACCGAAAAATTTTTATTAAAATATTTTCCGCCGGCTAAAACGACTAAGTTAAGGAATGATATCTCTTCTTTTGTGCAGATGGATTTAGAGACACTTTATGATGCATGTGAGAGATACAAAGATCTATTGAGAAGGTGTCCACACCATGGATTACCCTTGTGGCTACAAGTCCAAACCTTTTACAATGGTGTAAACCCTTCAACCAGGCAGTTGATTGATTCATCCGCCGACAGAACGTTGAACAACAAAACTCCTGAAGCGGCCTACGAGTTTATAGAAGAGATGTCACTGAATAACTATCAGTGGCAAGTCACAAGGACAAGGCCAACAAAAATAGCCGGAGTTTTCAACCTCGACGCAGTAACCATGATATCCAATCAGGTAGAACTCTTAAAAAAAAAGATTGATGGTTTGTATAGTTCTTCGCAGGTGCATCCAATTATGCAGTGTGATACGAATGGAGGGTCGAACAATACGGAATATCCACCCTACAACCCTGGCGTAGAAAGTGAGCAGATGAACTATATGGGTAATAATAATTTTAGATCTCAAAATAACCCCTATAGTAACAATTATAATCCAGGTTGGAGGAACCACCATAATTTTTCATGGGGAGGTCAAGGAAATCAGAGACAACAACCCCCTCCAAACTTCCAATAATAGCCCTACCCACAGGAAAAGAAGCCGAACCTTGAGGAGATGCTGAAAAAATTCATAGCGGTGTCAGAAACACGTTTCCAAAACACCGAAACAACACTTAAAAATCAACAAGCATCGATTCAAGGGATCGAGAACCAGTTAGGGCAACTTGCTAAGCTAATCTCTGAACTACCGCAAGGAAGCCTACCAAGCAACACTGAGACTAACCCAAAGGAGCAAATTAAAGCCATAACCGCTCATGATAGTGAAGGGTTAGATGAGCCCAAATTAAGGCAAGAGAATGTGGTAGAAGAAGGTAAAGCTGAGGAAAGTCATGATAAACCAAAATAGGTAATCAAAGAGTACCAACCTCACATACCATATCCCGAAGCAATGAAGAAAGATAACACAGAGGAACAGTTCGGTAAGTTTCTTAAACTTTTAAAGAAATTACATATTAACTTACCGTTCCTTGAAGCTCTTTCGTAGATGCCAGATTCAAGGAAATTTTTAAAAGAGCTTTTGACAAACAAACGGAGTTAGACGAGGCATCGCATGTGGAGCTGAACGCAGTGTGCTCAGTGATTCTACAAAACAAACTACCACGGAAATTAAAAGATCCAGGGATTTTTATGATTCCTTGTTTAATTGGTACTTTATCCATTGATAATGCTTTAGCTAATTTAGGGGCAAGTATAAATGTCATGCCTTATAAAATGTTTAAACAGCTAGGTCTAGGGAAACCCAAACAAACTAGGATGAGCCTATAATTAGCTAATAAAACTATTAGAATTCCTAGGGGTAAAATCGAAGATGTACTCGTGAAAATTGATAAATTCGTATTCTCGGTAGACTTTGTTGTTTTAGACATGGATGAGGACAACACGATCCCTTTAATTCTGGGAAGACCCTTTTTAGCAACTGCCAAAACTAAAATTGACATTGATACAGGTGAACTCATACTTCGTGTAGGTGACGAGACAGTCACTCTTCAAGCTCTTGAATCGGCTAGGACATCGAGTGATAGAGGTGAGAAAGTAAATTCAATTGATAACCAATTTGTTCAACCTTCCTCACAGGAAGCACCACGGAACTACACAACTGAGCCAGATCCTAGACCTCATGCAAACAAGGAAATAACTCATGAGGAACGAAGGCTTCAGATCGATGAACTAGACGAGTGGAAGACACATTTTAAAGTGAAATTAGGCATACACACAGCAAAACCAAGGGAACCCCCAGACGCGCTATTAGGAACAGCAAATCACTTCAAGATAGGAGATCAGGTATTGTTGGATAAGAAAGACCCTCGAGTCGCTATCTCAGACCGTAATACAAACAAAGAAACCCCTTTTACGGTACTGAATGTCTTTCCATACAGAACAGTCGAGGTAACTAATCCTGAATTCAGTACTTTTAAGGTAAACGCCACTCGACTCAAACTTTATCATAGAACTGATAGCATGAGAGGCGATGTTCAACTCTTCAAACCACCCTGATTATGTGAACGAGAGGAAAGTCCAGCTTAAGACTCTAAATGAGCGCTTCTCGGGAGGCAACCCGAGCACTAACCCCGTTCATTCTTTTTCATTTCTATTTTTACTTTTAATTTTTTTCTTTTTAGCACCTAACGATGAACTATCCAAAGTGTAGATTTCCATACTACACGGTCTTGCACACGGCTGTGGTCGTGGCCGTGTGGATACTACGGACATCCGTACTGACATGGAAGAGGTAGTACGAGACAATGATGAAAGATTCCCAAGATCATGGACGATTATAAATGGCCACGACCGTGCGATACGGCCGTGGCCGACACTGAGGGAAGTTACACAGGCTCCGACTACACACCACGGCCGTACGATACAGTCGTGGTCGACACTATTGTACCAAACATGGGCATGGTGACCACGAAACGGGCGTGGGAAAAATGAACAAAGCACAACACGGCCGTGCGATACGGCCATGTGACCCAACACGCCCATGGTACACGGGCATGGGGATGTACCAGATGTGAAACCTCTATTTAACACACCCCTTGCTCCCCTTCTCACCTACTCCCCATTCCTTTTCTTCCATTCCCTTTCACCCGTCTCTTTTCCATTCCCTCTTATTCTCCTGTCCCAAACTCTTCATTTTCACCTTACCTATGTCGAAGAAGCGGAAGGACCCTCGCACAGTATCCCTATGGGAGACCGATTTACATAAGTTCATTCCGGCCGCTTCATTTACTCAACAAGCTAGTGACGCTTGAGGCCATTTAGTTTTTATTTGTCTTTTCTCTTCTCCTTTAGTTTCCTTCTCTTTGACTCTCTTATGCTAAATCTAGTTTATTTTATTTTAGTTTCTTGGTTTTAGGTTCTTCAGGCTGCTTGGGAATCACACCACCACGACCCTAGTATCCACCTATACAGAAATGTCTTCCTCCAACACGGCCCGAACTTCCCAGATTTTTTTTCTCTGACTCCATCCAAAATTTAGGAAGTTTCACCTCTTTCCCTATCTTGTGCTTTTCTTATTATAATTGTTATATTTGTACATTGAGGGCAATGTACATTTTAAGTGTGAGGGGTGAATTTTATCGTGAAAAAGTGCCTAACTTTTTGCATTATTCTCGAATTCCTGAATTATGTCTTGTTCTTAAGTAAAATTTCTCATATTACTGTTAAAATGAAATTTCCTTTAATTCATGGTTTTCATTGATACTTGTGCAGTGATGACTTAAACTTTAGGAGACTAGAGAATCAAGCAGGATAAGTCTATTCTTCAGAAGTAAAAATTTTGTTAGGTTGTCTACCTGAATTTAAGTATTACCTTGAAGTTTGAAATTTACAATGTTGACATCAAAAACCCATAATTTTTGTGAGATTTTGAGCCTTTTAGAGCATATATTCTTTTCCTTGCTCACTTTATTGATTATGAGTGTGTCAACATTGATTTGTTATTCTAGAACTTGCATCGATTATACATGTCGAGACCACACCTTTGATTTCATATACTGAGATGATAAAGGCACCTAGGATTTAACCCACTTACTCCACTAAAAGCCTACCCTCACAATTAACCCCTAGTGAACCCCTTTGATCCTAATAACCCTTTTTTTTTACTCACCCTCAACATTAACCAAAAACCATTATTGTTGAAATCCCTTCAATTAATTTGACCCACATTAAGTCGAGGTCTGATTTGAACATATTACTTAGCTAAACTATGCTTTCCATTTCAGTTGTTAATTTTATTATTATTGTATGATTTGTTCTTAAAAAAAAGAAGTATACTCATTATTAGTTCTATGTTATTTGAGCTCAAACTGTTAATTTCATTATCTTTAGAAGAAGCTCATGTTATTAGTATTAAGTTTCTGTGATGTAATTATTTAGTATTAGTACGACTTTTTAGTTAGGTAATTTGTCAATTCAGTCTCGATACTAACCCTCTAATTCAAGCCTTTATCCACGCCTTTAACCCAAGCCCCATTAAAACCCATAAAAGACCTTTTGATTTGTCTATCATATCATTTTACAGTGGTGGAGAATTGATTTTCATGCAAGCCTATGGGATTAACTTTTCATGTTCGACTTCTGAGTGCTTATTTTTGAACCTTAAACACTTCGAGTGATTTGAGTGAATCTTTAGTGAGGATGTCAATTTTTGTCGATTTTGAATCAGAGGTAATTATTTAGGTAAGGGGAAACACCTATTTTTCGTACTATAAAAACTATGACTTTGATTATTCGAATCTTTAGGAACCTTCCGGTTAAATTATCAATGTATGAATTACCTATGAATTATGATGAAACATTATTGATGAAGGTTATGAATTGAGGAAGTTCGTTTTAATTGCGAGTTGAGATTTTTTCTTGAGGACAAGCAAAAGCTTAAGTGTGGGGGTATTTGATAAACCGTAATAGTAACATATTTTATCTCCACATTTATCATGCTTTTGGATGATTTATCCCTTGAATTATGGAATTTGGTGCTCTTAATCCTTTAATTTCATGTTTTATACTCAGGAGAGCATAGGAGGATGAAAAGAATGGAAAACGGGCTTAAAACGGGCCAAATGGGCCAAAGTAAGAAATAAACACGGTCTGGGCCCAAAGCACACGGCCGTGCCCCTTTAGCAGGCTCGAACATGGCCTGAAGTCGATTCACACGGGCGTGCAACACAGTCGTGTCCCTGCCGTGACAAAGAGGAATTTCACTCGGAATAGGGTACTTAGAGGCAAAGAAAGACATTCCAAAAGCCTATATAAACACCCTAGAGGCCAACCTTGAGGGGGCGTCCAGCTAGGTCAAGGAGCCGAGCCAGAGAGGTCAGAATCGTGGGATTTACTCAAAGAAGGCCAGTTGATTCATCTCAAGAAGCCCAAATCATACTCAAGATGGCGGATCTCTCCTTCAATTCCTTCAGGGTTTTAGGGTTTTCTTATGTTTTGTTTTATCTTTTCTTTTGAGATGTATTCTTTTATTATTATGAACTAAACCCCTCAGATACCTAAGAGGGATGAAACCTAAGACGGATCTTGTTATTCTTTACTGAACTATATGATAAATACTTGATTTGTTCTTAATTATGTGTTCTTAATTCTTGCTTTGATATTTTAGGGTATTGATTCAAGTATTGATGTGCTTAGGCAGTGGAGCAAAAGTCCCTGTCTAAGAGTAGATCTAGCATAGTTAAGCGGAGTTGATCGCAACCCTAGACATAGGATGACGAAAATCTGCCGAATTAGGGTCAAACCTAATATGGGAGTCTATAGATCGAGTTAATGCAATCCTAGGGGTTTTAATTAGAAAGAGATTTCATTTAATCAACCTAGGGTTAGACGTTAGTAGCCTCGAGAGAGGTATTAATATAAATTAGGGAATCCTACGGATCGAGTCAAGTGAATAAATTATGCAGTTCGAGTTAAATAACAAGTGAAGTCTAGGTGGATTCCTCCTTGGGTATTGTCTTAATCAATTGGTTTTTCCCACAAGTATTTCCCCAATTCATTCTCTTCGTCTTAGCGTCTTTAGCTTAGTAGTTAGTTACTTTTAGATTAAACAATAATTCACTTCAATTCTTAGGCTAAATAATAGAAATAAAGTTAGTATTAGTACTTTTAGTTCCTTTGGGTTCGACATTCCGGTCTTGCCACTAAACTATACTACTGTTCGATAGGTGCGCTTGCCTCAATCGTTGTCACAGTTAGTTTCTAGGCTAGATCATTCATCATATAAATTTTAGGACTCTGACATTACGACCATCCAGATTTTGACACATTAAAAATGCAATTTAATTATTTGAGAACTTAACCAATTAAACTAACATACTTATTTTATTCCAGCAAATTAAAAACGCAAGTATTGACAAAAATAGAAATGAGCTCAATTGAGCTAAGTTGAGCTGAATTAAGCTCAATGAGCTAGAATTCGAGTTGAACCAAGCTCAAAAACTAGGATCGAGCTGATCAGCTTGCATAATATTGCCATGCACGCTTAGTGAGCTGAATTAGCTTGTAATTAAGCTTCATTTTGTACTTAGGCTCCTCGAGCTTAGGCCACTCTCGATGATGTCGAGTTGTGTCGTAACATGATGCGACTGGGTTCACATCATTTGTTAAGGATGGTAAAGCAAGATAAGAAATAGATCTTACCTCACAAAGAGTTAGTGGAAATTGTGAGCTTAAGGATGAACAAGAAAATAAAAAGGTGGAAATCGGAACTTGTATCACTGCAGAAACAAGGCGAGATGTCGTTGAGTTACTCTGAGAATTCAAAGATGTCTTCGCATGGTCTTATCAGGACATGCCTAGTCTAAGTACTGATGTCGTGGTACACCGGCTTTCCATAAAGGAAGAATGCAATCTGTTTCAGTAGAAACTTCGAAGGATGAGGCCCGACATCTTGTTGAAAATAAAAGAAGAGCTCAAGAAACAATTTGACGCTGGTTTCCTACAAATGGTCAAATATTCAGAGTGGGTAGCCAATATAGTCTCCGTCCCTAAGAAAGATGGGAAAGTACGAATGTGTGTTGATTATCAGGATTTAAACAAAGCCAGCCCAAAGGATAATTTCCCGTTGCCCCACACCAATACCTTAGTGGACAACACGGTAGGTCATTCACTGTTTTCCTTCATGGACGGTTTCTCTGGATATAACCAAATAAAGATGCATAATTAAGATATGGAGAAGACCACGTTCATAACAATGTGGGGAACATTTTTTTATAAAGTAATGCCATTTGGACTGAAAAATAGCAGATTTCCTATCTAGTAGAGCTTTAGAGGATTACGAGCCTTTGAATTTAGATTTTCCAAATGAAGATTTGATGTATGTCGCAGCCACTGAAGAAAGTGCTTCAAGAAAATATTCCTAGAAGCTGAATTTTGATGGCGCCTTAAACGCTATGGGTAACGAAATTTGGGCAGTTCTGGTATCCCCAGACGAAGATCACTATCCTTTCACTAGTAAACTTGATTTTGATTGCACAAATAACATGGCGAAATATGAAGCGTGTATCATGGGTATCCGTACAATTATAGAATGCAAGATCAAAGTGCTGGAGGTATATGGGGATTCTGCACTAGTAATTTATCAACTCAAAGGTGAATGGGAGATAAGAGATCCCAAGTTGATTGACGATCAAAATTTGGTTCTCAAGTTAATTAAAGAGTTTGATGACATCACCTTTTGCTACCTCTAGCGAGATGAAAATCAGATGGCCGATGCCTTGACTACCTTAGCCTCCATGGTCAAAGTGAATAAACAAGAGGGTGTAAAACCTATCCAGATGAGCATTTATGAGGCCCCGACCCATTGTTACAACATCAAGGAAGAAGAAATGGATGATCACCCTTGGTACCATGACATATTGCAATATGTAAGGAACCGTGAATACCCTGAGTAGGCATCTGAGAATGATAAAAAGACTTTAAGAAGGCTGGCCAATGAGTATATCCTAGATGGGGAGATCCTATACAAAAGAAGAAAGGATCAGGTGTTACTGAGATGTGTAGATGCTATTAATGCCAAGAAAATCCTAGAAGAAGTCCATGAGAGCGTTTGCAAAACACATGCTAATGGTTTCACAATGGCAAGGCAAATTATGAGATTCAGATATTATTGGTCCACCATGAAAGGGGATTGTGTTAATTATGCCAAGAGGTGTCATAAATCCCAAATTTATGGGGACAAAATTCATGCACCTCATTTACCTCTTCATGTTATGACTTCTCCATGGCCTTTCTCTATGTGAGGCATGTATGTCATTGGGCCGATCTCGCCAAAAGCTTTCAATGGGAATCGATTTATCTTTTTGGTCATCGATTACTTGACCAAATGGGTAGAAGTCGCTTCTTATGCCAATGTCACTGGAACGATGGAAATGTGCAAGTGTACACAATCGTAACAAGTAATAAAGTGACAAGTAAATGTCGAGTTATCGTACCCACAGGGACTGTAAAAGAATTATTTATGAAAGTAATTTTAAACACTTTGGTGAAGGAAAAATATTTGGTTTTAAAAAGAGATAATAAAAAAAACTAATAGTTAAAAACTAAGTGAAATAATTAAAATAAAACAAAGAAATTCTAGTGCACGATTCCAAATATGATTTAATCAAGATGATATAATTGTGTTGGATTAATTATATTTTCGTACCTTAGAATTATTAAACTTATGCTTATACTTGTTACGAATAAATCACGGTAACTCAGTAATTTGCTAACTTATGAACATATTTACAAATCAAAAATCCATTCATCTCTTGTACATATTTCTATGTCAATTTGACCGATTAAACATATTTATAAAGGTAAACATGTTATTGCACATACATACTTATTAAATTAAACAATCTCTCGCATATTCCTATGTCGATTCAAACGATTAATTCAACCTAATAAGCATATAAAAGACTATGTGAGGTAACAAAGTACCCTTACCTTGAAACAGTTTAATCCCAATAATCTTTCAAGTTATGCAAGGTATGTATCGCCAAATACAATGCTAATCTAATCTTCAGCTACCTTAGAAGAATTAAACATGCACTGATTAAGTACTGTGTCCATTAATTACAATTTCAATGCATTTAAATAATTAATTCTTTAGTTATCTAAACAATTTTAATACCAGAATAACTTAGGCATGATTTTACTTAATCAAGCATTTTACCGAGGCCTATAACACCATAAACATAAATTTAACAAATCAAGAGGATGAAATGCAAACAACCCAACATGACTTAATTCAAGCTAGATTGATTAAAATAACCATTTCAAAGACATGAATATTCATAGATATGTTCATAATAAAAACAATAGAAATTAAAAATATAGGGAACAAGAAGCAAATCCGGTGTTTCTCCGTGGCTTGATTGATTGCTCCTTCTTTCATCTCTGTTTTCCTTGTCGATCAAGGCTTCTATGAACACTCGCTTGCTGCCCCAAATGGCTAAGAAAACACCTCTTTTCCAAGAGGGGAAATCGGCACAAGAAGGCTTGGTTTTTTGGAGAAAAAGAGAGAATAGAGAGAAGAGAGGTGATGAGAGAATGAGAGTGTTGAGGGATGATTTGAATGGGCAGCAAAGGGGGGGTTTATAAAGCTGAGGATGGCTGCTAAAAATAGCAAATTTCAGCAGCCAAAGAGCCCACTCATGGCCGGCCATCTTACATGGCAAAGTTGAGACTTTCAACTTTGCTAAAATTAGCCTAGGGCAAATCCGTAAAGCCTTAATTTAAGGTGGGGTTTGAATGCAATTTGGAAGTCTTTCAAGGGCCTTTTTGCAAGCTCATTTAATAAGCTAAAATGCTGATTTGGGTCAGCATTTGAACGATTCTGGGCTGTAACAGTCCGGTTTAGACCCTAGTCGAAATAGTGGTTTCGGGACCACAAATCTGAGTTTGAATAACATTTTAATATTATTTTCTGTGCCCTTGATATGTGATTAAGCATGTATTAAAGTTCCATAAGTTAATTTATCCTTCTGTGTGCTTAATTTGATAAAAGGATTAATTTGCATTAATTGCAAAACTAGCATGCTATTTGTTAAAGTACCTATGTGTTGTGGCTTTTAAAAGAGGAGGCCTTATGAGGCAATTAGACCACTATTAAGTTAGTGGATGATTAAAAGATATTAGTGACCTTATGCTTATATGTTACTAAATGTTTATTAAAAGGTTAATATAGTAAAATGTATATTAATATGTTAATAATAAGACAAAAAGATGAAAGTGATCATCTTTTATTTCTTCAATTGACCGATTATACAAAAGAAAAAGAAAGAATAAGAACCTTGAAGGTTTCGGCTAGGTGTGATCCAATTTTAAGGTATGTTTTGCTTTGGTTTTCGATAATTTCTACATTTTCGTAATCGTTGCTTCGTATGCTATAAAACCCATGTTGTAATTTTGAAAATTTATGTTGTTTATGAAATGTGCCATTGATGAAATGGTGAGCTTTGTGATGAATGTTGGTGTTAAATGAAATATATGTGTTTAATGAACATGTTTTGTTCTTGAATTTTTGGTGAATTTAGCTAATTAGGGCTAAATTGTGAAAATATTATTTTGGAGGACTAAATTGTGAATTTGATGAAAAATATGGACTTGTATGGTCCCTAGAGAGATTCGGTTATGCATGTGTGTAAACAAATTGTGTATATTTGATGTTTTGAGAAAAATGGACTAAATTGATAAAATATGCAAATGTGATGGCTAAGTTGCAAATAGCCCTAAATATGTGTAATTAGATTGAATTGGAGGAATTAGTGAATAAAAGGGTTATATTTGAATATTTATAGATCAAGAACCGAAGAAATCAGAATTTGATCGCGAGAAAGAGAAAGTAGTCGAATAGCCGTATCCGTTTCTGATAAGTTAAACTCGAGGTAAGTCAATATACAGATAAATGTATTTGCATTGCACTATTGATGTATATATATATGGAATGTGAATTGAGAGGAATATCCATTGTGATGGAATCTATATGAAATACGAGTTACGATTAAGTTGACAAGTTGTTAAAATCAGAGAAGTCCCGTGTGAACCTAGGAATAGATAGGAGTTACGTATGTCATGACATAGGTGTCTGTTCTGTGATATCATGTAAGACCACGTCTGGGACGTTGGCATTGATTCGAGATTTCGTGTAAGACCACATCTTGGACGTTGGCATCAATATGGGATTTACGTGTAAGACCATGTCTAGGACATTGGCATCGTATTAGATTCGTGTAAGACCACATGCAGGACGATGGCATCGATATCTGATTACATGTAAGACCACGTCTGGGACGTTGGCATTGTACGACTATTCTGATCACTCTGAGTATCCTATTAGATTCCGAATGGTTCAACGGGCAAGTCCGAGATACGAACGACTATATGAATTGTATATCCGTTTCAGGTACGTTTGTAATGTACACTACGTGTGTATGAAAGGTAAGTATCTATATGAACTTATTAAGTGAATATGTGCCAAAATGAGCTATGTGTATATGTGATATTTGAGTTGAGAATTGTGGCAAGATATGGCTAAATAAATTAGCCAAAGAATATGTGATGAAATTTGCAAAGAGAACTCTTAATGTCATTGAATCAATTTGGTTATGTGCATTTATGCTAAGTTTATTTGTATATGGCTTACTAAGCTTTTGGAAAGCTTACTTTGTGTGTGTTTGTTCTGTTTTATAGATCGTCGAAGCTACTGATGGCTCGGGGACCGTCGAGGATCGTCATCACACTATTCAAACTCATTTTGGTACCTTTTGGAAATGTATATACTAAGAATGGCATGTATAGGCTAGTCATTTGGTATATGTTTGAGATGTAAATAGCCATGTGATTTGGCTAGGTAAATGTGGTTCTATGCATTAGTAAATATGATATATGATGCATGTTTTGGTATGGCTAGATAGCTAATGAAATGGTCAAAATTATGGTAAGCAGATGGATGAAATTTGAGTATGTATGTTTGATCAAAGAAAAGGTTATATGAAAGGTAAATGTGGATGAATCATGCTTGAGTTTATATGTGTTTTAGTTGTGCAAAATGGTATGATTGGAAATAGGATTGAATGTGGAGATTTGTTGATTATTTGACATGTCTTTGATTGTCAATTGTGTAAGAAATGAATTGGTATAATACTTGTAGGTATGATCCTATTGTGGGTGGCATTTTGGCCTTGCAAATGGCTTGTTTTGCTTGCACGGTTGTGGCACACGGGCGTGCCTAGTGGCCGTGGGATTTAGTCAGTAGATAGCCCAAGTATGCATGGCCATGGTACACGGACGTGCCTGGTAGCCGTGTGAATAAGTCAGTATCTAGCCTTAGAGTACACGGCCATGACACACAGGCGTGTCTGGTGGCCTTGTGGATACGTCAGTATACAAGCTCTGTTTTAGCACGGCCAGGACACATGGGTGTGTCTGGTATCCGTGGAAGGCACACGGCCTAACTGCACGGGCGTGTGACCTTTACGGTTTTAAAAAATGCGGAAAACTTTTGAACCTTTTCTAAGTTATCGGCTCAGTCCTAGCCTATTTATAAAGCATGTTTGAGGTCTTGTTGACCTAACTATGGGATTTTTTGATTTGATTCGTTGAGTAATGATATGAGATGAATGCGAATGTTTTCGATTAGTCCGGTAATGCCTTTAACCCTATTCCGACGACGGTTAAAGGTTAGGGGTGTTACATTTGGTTGGTATCAGAGCTACGGTTTAGTCGATTCTTGGACTAACGTAGCGTGTAAGAGTCTAGCTATACATGCCATATATCTAACTATAAATGCGATTTTTTTTGTATAGTAATGGATCCCGAAAGAGCCGTAGCTGACGATGTAGAAAGCAATGCGCCTGCTCTCGCACAAGGGACAGCGCCATCTGATCCGAGACCGGTTACGAGCGGTCAAGAGGGAGAAGCTAAATAAGCTTTCTTGATAAACCGTAATAGTAAGATATTTTAAACCCACATTTAGCATGCTTTTGGGTGATTTAAGCCTTGAATTGTGTAATTTGGTGCTTTTAATCCTTTGTTTTCATGTTTTATACTCAGAAAAGCACCGGAGGATGAAAAGAACGAGAAACGGGCTTAAAACGGGCCAAATAGACCAAATGAAAAAATCGACACGGCCGTGCCTCCTTAATCAGACCTGAACACGGCCTGGCCACGATTCACACGGGCGTGTGCCAAGGGCGTGCCCCTGCCGTGGAGAAGAGGAATTTCACTCGGATTTGGATACTTAGGGGTAAAGAAACACATTCCAAAAGCCTATATAAACACCCTAGAGGCCAACTTTTAAAGGGCGTCCAGCCAGGCCAAGGAGCCGAGCCAGAAAGATCAGAATTGTGGAAATAACTTGAAGAAAGCAGTTGATTCGTCTCAAGAAGCCGGAGTTATACTCAAGACGGAGGATCTCTCTTCAATTCCTTCAGGGGGTTTTAGAAATTTTCTTATGTTTTGTTTTATCTTTTCTTTTGAGATGTATTTTATTATCATTATGAACTAAACCCTCAAATACCTGAGGGGGATGAAACTTAGATGAATCTTGTTATCGTTTGCTGAACTTTATGATAAATATTTGACTTGTTTTTAATTATGTGTTCTTAATTCTTGTGTTGATATTTCGAGGATATTAATTCAAGTTTGATGTGCTTAGGTGGAGGAGCAAAAGTCCCTGCCTAAGAGTAGATCTAGCATAATTAAGCGGAGTTGATCGCACGCCTAGAGATAGGGTGACGAGATTTTGCTAGATTAGGGTGAAACCTAATATGGGATTCCATAGATCGAGTTAATGCAATTTTAGGGGTTTTAATTAGAAAGAGATTTTAATTAATCAACCTAGGGTTAGACGTTATTCGCTTCGAGAGAGGGTTTAATATACATTAGGGGATCTTACGGATCAAGTCAAATGAATAAATCGTCTGGTTCAGAGTTAGATAATAAGTGAAGTCTAGGTAGATTCTTCCTTGGGTATTGTTTTAATCAATTGGTTTTTCACGCGAGTATTTCCCCAATTTCATTCTTTTTGTCTCATCGTCTTTAGCTTAGTAGTTAGTTAATTTTTAGATTAAACCAATTCACTTTAATTTTAAGGCTAAATAATAAAAATAAAGTTAGTTAGTACTTTCGGCTCCTTTGGGTTCGACAATCCGATCTTGCCACTAAGCTATACTACAGTTCGATAGGTACACTTGCCTCAATCGTTGTCATAGTTAGTTTTTAGGCTCGATCATTCTCATTATAAATTTTAAGACTTTGACATCGCATAAGACAACGATCAAGTTTTTGTCGCCGTTGCTGGGGAACTGAAATATTAAGAACACTTAATTTTTATTACTTTAGCCATTTTTTATTTTCTGCAATTTTACTCTTATTTTGTTTTCTATTTTTATCTTTCTAAATTTTAGTCTTTGCTCCTTGTAGGTACCTCTAGTTTATGACTAGAAGAAACCCGACAGGACCTTTAATTTACGATAGTGAGATCGAAGCAATAGCTTGCAGAAACCGGAGAGAAATTAGGCGAAGTCTACAATACACAGAAGAAGAGTAAGAAAACATCATCAATACCACCGAAGAGATGGACCAGAACAATCCACCACCTCAAGAGATGGCCGAAAATCATGCTCCTCGAACTATGTATGATTATGCTAAGCCTAGTTTAGTTGGTACTGAATCTAGTATAGTTAGACCTACTATTGCTGCAAATAATTTCGAACTGAAGCTTAACACTATACAGATGATACAATAGTTCGTTCAGTTTGATGGTTTGCAAGATGAGGATCCTAACACACACTTAGCGAATTTCTTGGAATTCTGCGACACTTTTAAAATTAATGGCGTTACTGATGATGCCATCCGCCTTCGGTTATTTCCCTTTTCTTTGAGAAATAAAGCCAAACAGTGGTTGCATTCTCTTCCCCGAGGATCAATTACTACATGGGAGCAAATGACCGAAAAATTTTATTAAAATATTTTCCGCCGGCCAAAACGGCCAAATTAAGGAATGATATCTCTTCTTTTGTGCAGATGGATTTAGAAACACTTTACGATGCATGGGAAAGATACAAGGATCTTTTGAGAAGGTGCCCACACCATGGATTACCCTTGTGGCTATAGGTCCAAACTTTTTACAACGGTGTGAACCCTCAACTAGGCGATTGATCGATTCAAAGAATTGTGGAACTCGAATAATAAAACACACAGCGACTTACAAATTTATAGAGGAGATGTCCCTAAATAACTATCAGTGGCAAGTCACGAGGACAAAGCCCACGAAAGCTGCCAGTGTTTTCAACCTCGACGCAGTAACCATGCTATCGAATCAAGTAGACATGTTAACTAAAAAATTTGATGGTTTGTGTAATTCCTTGCAGGTACAACCCGTTATGCAGTGCAAAACAAGTGGAGGTGTGGCGAATCCTGAGTACCCACCATACGGACATGGCATAGAAGGTGAACAAATGAACTATGTGAGTAATAATTTTAGATATCAAAATAATCCTTATAGCAATACTTACAATCCAGGTTGGAAGAACCACCCCAATTTTTCATAGGGTGGTCAAGGAAATCAAAGACAACAACACCCTCCAAATTTCCAACAGCAGCAGTACCCACAGGATAAGAAATCAAACCTTGAGGAGATGCTGACAAAATATATAGCAGCAACAGAAACACGTTGCCAAAGTATAGAAACAAAACTTGCAAAACAAGAAGCATCGACACAAGAGCTCAAAGATCAAATTGGACAAATCACCAAGATCTTGACGGAACGACCCCAAGGTAGATTGCCAAGCAACACTGAAACTAACCCAAGGGAGCAGATTCAATCCATATCAACTAATGATAATGTAGGGTTAGATGAGCCTCATTTAAGACAAGAGAATGTGGTAGAAGAGGTAAGGTTGAGGAAGAAAGTAAAAAGCCAAAACCGGTAATTAAAAAGTACCAACCTCGTATACCATACCCGAGGCGATGAAGAAAGACGACACAGAGGAATAGTTTGGTAAGTTTCTTAAACTTTTAAAGAAATTACATATTAACTTACCATTACTTGAAGCTCTTTCGCGGATGCGATTCAAGGAAATTCTTAAAAGCTTTTGACGAACAAGCGAAAGCTCGACGAGGAATCACATGTGGAACTCAACGCAAAAGTGCTCAAAAATTCTCCAAAATAAATTACCACAAAAATTAAAAGATCTAGGAGTTTTACAATTCCATGCTTAATTGGTAGTTTATCTATTGATAATCGTTAGTGATTTAGGGGCAAGCATAAATGTCATGCCTTATAAAATGTTTAAACAACTTGGTCTAGGAAACCCAAACAAACTAGGATGAGCATTCAATTAGTGATAAAGCTGTTAGAATTCCTAGGGTATAATCAAAGATGTGCTAGTAAAGATTGATAAATTCGTATTCCCGATGAGACTTTGTTGTTTTAGACATGGATGAGGACAATAGCATCCCATTAATTCTAGGAAGGCCCTTTTAGCAACTGCAAGGACTAAAATTGATGCCGACGCAAGTGAACTCATACTCTGTGTAGGTGACGAGACAGTCACTCTTCAGGCTCTCGATTCGGTTAGAACATAGAGCAAACAAGGTGAGAAAGTAAATTCTATTGATAACCATTCGGTTAAACCTTCTTTGCAGGAAGTACCACAAAAGAACACAACTAAACCCGATCCTAGACCCAATGCCAACAAAGAAGCAACTCATGAGGATCGAAGGGATCAAGTTGATGAACTAGACGAGTGGAAGGCACATTTCAAGGAAACACTAGGGATACACGAAGAGAAACCGAGGGAACCACCAGAAGAGCTCGTAGAAAAGACAAATTACTTTAAAATAGGAGACCAGGTATTGTTAGATAAAATAGACCCTCGAATATCTCCTGCTGACCCTAATACAAACAAAGAAATCCCTTTTAGGGTAATCAGTGTTTTTCCATACGGAACAGTAGAGCTAAGTAATCCTATTTTTGGCACTTTCAATATAAACGCATCTCGACTTGAACTCTGTCATGATAATGAAACTAATAGCATGAGGAAGGACTTTCAACTCCTCAAACCACCTTGATGATGCAAACGAGAGGTAAGTCTAGCTTAAGACTTTAAACGAGCGCTTCTCGGGAGGCAACCCGAGCACTAACTCCATTACTCTTTCTATTTTATTTCATTTTATTTTCACTCTTAATCCTCCTTTGCAGCAACTAACTATAAACTAACCAAGGCCAACTTCCATACCACACGACCCTACACACGATCGTGGCCGTGGCCGTGTGGATGCACCGAATCTCCATACTGACATGGTAAAGATGGTACGAGTCAGGACGGATCGTATCTTCAAATCACGGACCCAACTACCTCGCCATGGCGGTGCGACATGGCCGTGGTCGACACTGAGGGAAGACAAACGGGCTCTGACTGAACACCACGGCCATACGATTCGGCCATGGTCGACACTGTTTGACCCGACATGGGCATGGTGACCACGAAACGGGCGTGGGAGAAACAAACGAAACATAACACGGCCGTGTGACCCAGCACGCCCATGGCACATGGGCGTGGGAAGGCACCAAACCCCAAATTTCTATTTAAACCACCCACCTCCCATCCATACCACTTTCTTCCATTCCATTATTCATAATTCTCCCCTTTCATACGCTTCCCCCTTTGGTTATTACTAAAACCCTTGAGCTCCACCACATCCATGTAAAAGAAGTGGAAGGATCCCAGTATAGTCTTCCTGTGGGAGACCGATCTACATAAGTTCATGCCGGCCGCTTCAATTATTCGACAAGCCAAGGGTCTTTGAGACCATTCTATTTTTATTTTTCCTTTCTCTTCTTCTTTATTTTCCTTTTCTTTATTTCTCTTATGTTTAATTTAGTTTATTTTGTCTTAGTTTCTTGGTTTTAGGTTCTAAAGGCTGCTAGGGAAGCACCCCACCACGACCACTGCCAACACCACCGCGGCCTTAGAAATCACACCCCCTCGCGAACCATCCAACAATAAGGACCCTTCGGTCCATTAATATTGTCTTTTAATTTTATTTCAATTTTTATTTTCCTTCACTTTAGCTTGCTTTTCTTTAAATAAATAGTTAGTTTATTTTGAACTTTTCTTAGTATTTCCTGGCTATTTCTTCATGGGCTACCCAATTTCTTCATCTAGCGCAGTAATAGTGGGCAGCCCCCAAACCACCACCAGAGACGCCTCCTCCAACTTATCTTTCAACTCCAACGCAAGGATTTCATCCATAATTTAGGGAGTTTCACTTCTCTCCATATCTTTTGAATTTCTACTTAATTGTTTATATATATATATATCTTTGTACATTGAGGGCAATGTACATCTTAAGTGTGGGGGGTGAACAACCTAAAAAGGTGCCTAACTTTTTTCATTATTCTCAAATTCCTGAAATTAGGTGCCAAACTTTTTGCATTATTCTCAAATCCTGAATTATGTCTTGTTTCTTAAGTAAGTTTCTCATATTATGATTAGAATGAAATTCCCTGCGAATTCATGATTATTTGTTTTGATATATTTTAGATTAAGTCATTGATAATTATACATTGATGATTTATACTTTAAGATACTATAGAGTCAAGCATGATAAGTCTATTTTTTTGAAATAAAATTTTTTTCTAGGTTGTCTACCTGAATTTGAATATTACTTTGAAGTTTGAAATTTAGCGAGGATGACATCAAAATACCCATAATTTTTGTGAGATTTTGAGCCTTATAGAGCATATATTCTTTTTCTTGCTCACTTTTTTTATTATGAGTGTGTCAACATTGAATTGTTATTCTAGAACTTGCATCGATTATACATGTCGAGACCACACCTTTGATTTGATACACTAAAATGATAAAGGCACCTAGGTTTTAACCCACTCATTCCACTAAAAAGCCTACCCATTTGATTAACCCCTAGTGAACCCCGTTGATCCTAACAACCCTTTTTATTGACTCACCCACTAACATTATCCTAAAACCCTTTGTTTTTGTTATCACCATTCCTTTTGACTACCCTTATATCGAGATTTGATTCGATCGATTGCCTATTATTTCGATAGTAAATTCATCAATTATTATATATATGTGATTTGTTATTATCTTAAAAAAAATCGAAATATATTCATTATTAGTTCGGTGATTAAGTGAGCTTATACGTTAAATTCCAATTGTTGAAAAAGAAGCTCGTATTATTAATAGTATTATTATTACAAGTTCTCAATTGATGTAATTGTTTATTATCAGTTCATTATTTCTGGATAGGTAATTTGTCAGGTCAATCTTGATTCTAACCTTCTAATTCAGCCTATATCCACATCTTAACCCAAGCCCCATTACAACCCTGTTAAAGACCTTTTTATTTGTGTATTATCTCATATTATAGTGGTGGAGATGTGATTCTCATGCAAGCCTATGGGATTAACTTTTCATGTTCGACTTATGAGTGCTTAATTTTTGAACCTTAAACACCTCGAGTGATTTGAGTGAATCTTTAGTGAGGATGTCAATCCTTGTCCATTTTAAATCAGAGGTAATTATTTAGATGAGGGGAAACACCTATGTTTTTATGCTACAAGATGTATGACTTAGACTGTTTGAATCTTTAGGACTCTTTGAGTTGAATTATCCATGTATGAATAATCTTTGAATTATGATGAAACATTATTGATGGATATTATGAATCAAGGAAGTTCATTTTAATCATGAGTTGAGAATTTTGCTTGAGGACAAGCAAAAGCTTAAGTGTGGGGGTATTTGATAAACCGTAATAGTAACATATTTTAAACCCACATTTAGCATGCTTTTGGGTGATTTAAGCCTTGAATTGTGTAATTTGGTGCTTTTAATCCTTTGTTTTCATGTTTTATACTCAGGAAAGCACCGGAGGATGAAAAGAACGAGAAACGGGCTTAAAACAGACCAAATAGACCAAATCACGAAATCAACACGGCCTGGGCCCAAGCAACACGGACGTGCCTCCCTAATCAGACCTGAACATGGCCTGGCCATGATTCACATGGCCGTGCCTCCCTAACCAGACCCAAACACGGCCTGGCCACGATTCACACGGACGTGTGCCAAGGGCGTGCCCCTGCCGTGGAGAAGAGGAATTTCACTCGGATTTGGATACTTAGGGGCAAAGAAACACATTCCAAAAGCCTATATAAACACCCTAGAGGCCAACTTTCAAAAGGCGTCCAGCTGGGCCAAGGAGCCGAGCCAGAAAGATCAGAATTGTGGAAATCACTTGAAGAAAGCCAGTTGATTCGTCTCAAGAAGCCGAAGTTATACTCAAGACGGAGGATCTCTCTTCAGTTCCTTCAGGGGGTTTTAGAGTTTTTCTTATGTTTTGTTTTATCTTTTCTTTTGAGACGTATTTTATTATCATTATGAACTAAACCCTCAAATACCTGAGGGGGATGAAACTTAGATGAATCTTGTTATCGTTTGCTGAACTATATGATAAATATTTGACTTGTTCTTAATTATGTGTTCTTAATTCTTGTGTTGATATTTTGCGGATATTAATTCAAGTTTGATGTGCTTAGGTGGAGGAGCAAAAATCCCTGCCTAAGAGTAGATCTAGCATAATTAAGCGGAGTTGATCGCACGCCTAGAGATAGGGTGACGAGATTTTGCCAGATTAGGGTGAAACCTAATATGGGATTCCATAGATCGAGTTAATGAAATTCTAGGGGTTTTAATTAGAAAGAGATTTCAATTAATCAACCTAGGGTTAGACGTTATTCGCTTCGAGAGAGGGTTTAGTATACATTAGGGGATCTTACGGACCAAGTCAAATGAATAAATCGTCTGGTTCAGAGTTAGATAACAAGTAAAGTCTAGGTGGATTCTTCCTTGGGTATTATTTTAATCAATTGGTTTTTCCCACGATTATTTCCCCAATTTCATTCTTTTTGTCTCATCGTCTTTAGCTTAGTAGTTAGTTAATTTTTAGATTAAACCAATTCACTTCAATTTTAAGGCTAAATAATAAAAAGAAAGTTAGTATTAGTACTTTCGGTTCCTTTGGGTTCGACAATCCGGTCTTGCCACTAAGCTATACTACTGTTCGATAGGTACACTTGCCTCAATCATTGTCATAGTTATTTTTTAGGCTCGATCATTCTCATTATAAATGTTAAGACTTTGACATCGCATAAAACAACGATCATTTCTTCCAGATGATGAGTGAATGGTTCACTCAATTTGTGAGAAATAACCCGACTATTTCACAACCTCCGCCCCCGGTTAATCCCCCTCAGACTTTAGTTGTGCCTCTGGTTATGTATCCGAATCTGTTGAATAAGCCTTCGGTTGATAAAATCCGTAAGCATGGGGCTGAAGAGTTCAGGGCTACCAGTGATGACGATGCTGAGAAAGCCGAGTTCTGGTTAGAAAACACTATTCAGGTATTTGATGAGATGTCTTTGACTCCGGAGGAAAGTGTTAAATGTGTTGTATCATTGCTACGAGATGCAGCCTATCAATGGTGGAAGACTCTGATTTTTGTTGTTCTGAAAGAACGGGTGACATGGGACTTCTTTCAGATTGAGTTTCAGAAGAAATACATCAGTGAGAGATTCATTGATCAGAAACGAAAGGAATTTCTAGACTTGAAACAGGGCTGTATGTATGTTACTGAATACGAATGAGAGTTTGTGAGACTGAGTCAGTATGCTCGTGAATGTGTATCCATCGAGGCAATAATGTGCAAAAGATTTGAAGATGGTCTTAACGAAGATATTCGTTTACTTGTTGGGATTCTGGAAATAAAAGAGTTTATAGTACTGGTTGATCGAGCGTGCAAAGCTGAAGCCCTTGGGAAAGATAAAAGGAAAGCTGAGTCTGAAGCTAGAGATGTGAGAAAGAGATTTCAGAGTAGATCATTTCAGTCTACTTCGAAGAAATTCAGAGATGAACAATGTCGTTCGAGAATTAATGTGGGATATTCTAGTAGAGATCGAGCTAGAACACAATCGAGCTCCAAAGCTCCGGCAACTTCAATGGCAAGTGCTGGAAATGTATGATCTGAGTGACCTGAATGTAAACATTGTGGTAAAAGGCATCAGGGAAGTTGTAGATTGAATGATCGAGCTTGCTTCAGATGTGGATCATTAGATCATTTTGTTCGTGATTGCCCAGAGTCTGTTGAGCAAGAGACTGCCCAGAATCTGAGATCTGATAATGCTTCAGCGAGAGGTAGACCTTCTCAAAATGTAAGAAATGTTGGTGGTAGTCAGAGAAATACGAGAGATACTATTGTGAGATCCGAAACTAGAGCAACTGCTAGAGCGTATGCCATCCGAGCTCGGGAGGAAGCTTCATCTCCGGATGTTATAACGGATACATTTACTCTTTATGATACTTCCGTGATTGCATTGATAGACCCTGGTTCTATTCCTTCGTATATATGCATGAACTTAGTATCCAGTAAGACTTTGCCTATAGAGTCTACCGAATTTGTTATAAAAGTATCGAAACCCTTAGGTAAAAGTGTTCTTATTGACAAAGTATGTAAGAATTGTCCGTTAATGTTTCGAGATATCTGTTTCCCTGTTGATCTGATGTTATTACCCTTTGATGAGTTTGATATCATTCTGGGTATGGACTGGTTGACATTGCATGATGCTATTGTGAATTATAAAAGAAAGACTATTGATTTGAGATGTCCGAATGATGAAATAGTTAGGGTTGAGTCTAATGATTTGAATGGATTTCCTGCTGTGATATATGTGTTGAAAGCTCTGAGTTATGTGAAGAAAGGTTACGAAGCTTATTTTGCTTATGTAATTGATTCGAAAGTGTCTGAAAAGAAAGTTGAATCAGTGCCAGTAGTCTGTGAATTTTCTGATGTATTCCCTGAAGAATTGCCGGGATTGCCTCCGATACGTGAAGTTGAATTTGGAATAGAATTATTGCCTGGTACGACCCCAATTTTGATAGCTCCGTATAGAATGGCACCAACAGAGTTAAAAGAGTTAAAGTCTCAGTTGCAAGAATTGACTGACAGAGGGTTTGCTAGACCGAGTTTCTCACCTTGGGGTGCTCCTATTCTGTTTGTGAAAAAGAAAGACGACACGATGAGAATGTGCATTGAATATCGTCAGTTGAATAAAGTGACCATAAATAACAAATATCCTTTGCCCAGAATTGATGATTTATTTGATCAGTTAAAAGGAGCCACTGTGTTTTCAAAAATAGATATGAGATTGGGATACTACCTGTTGAGAGTAAAAGATTCATACATTCTGAAAATTGCTTTCAGAACAAGGTACGGGCATTATGAGTTTTTAGTTATGCCTTTTGGACTAACAAATGCTCCTGCTATTTTTATGGATCTTATGAACAGAATTTTCAGACCGTACCTAGATCGATTTGTTGTTGTATTCATAGACGACATTCTGGTTTATTCACGGGATGAAACTGAACATGCAAAGCATCTGAGATTTGTGTTGTAAACACTGAGAGAAAAGCAATTGTATGCAAAATTCAGTAAATGTGAATTCTGGTTGTGTGAAGTCAGTTTTCTGGGACATATTGTATCGGCCTCTGGAATACAAGTTGATCCGAGCAAGATTTCTGCTATTTTGGATTGGAAAACTTCGAAGAATATGTCTGAAGTTCTTAGTTTTCTGGGACTTGCCGGTTATTATTTTAGATTCGTAAAAGGTTTTTCGATGATAGCTACTCCGTTGACTATATTGCTTCAGAAAGATGTTAGATTTGAATGGTCCGATAAATATCAGAAAAGCTTTGATCAGTTGAAAACTCTGTTAATTGAAACTCCAGTTTTGATACAACCAGAATCAGGCAAAGAGTTTGTAATATACAGTGATGCTTCGTTGAATGGTCTGGGATGCATACTGATGCAAGAAGGCAAAGTTGTAGCTTATGCCTCGAGACAATTGAAGCCGCATGAAAAGAACTATCGACTCATGACCTTGAGCTGGCTACGATTGTGTTCGCATTAAAGATTTGGTGACATTATCTGTTCGGTGAGAAATGTCACATATTTTCGGATCATAAAAGTCTAAAATACTTGATGACTCAGAAAGATTTGAATCTGCGTCAGAGAAGATGGTTAGAGTTGTTGAAAGATTATGAGCTTGTGATAAATTATCACCCGGGTAAAGCAAATGTCATTGCTGATGCACCGAGTAGGAAATCATTGTTTGCACTACGTGTTTTGAATGCTCATTTAGATCTATCTGATGATAGTTCAGTGATAGCTGAACTGAAAGCAAAACCGTTATTTTTACAGCAGATATGTGATGCTCAGAAAGTTGATAATGAAATAATAGCGAGACGAGCTCAATGTGATTTGAATTCTGATTCTGAATTTCGAGTTGTTGATGATTGTTTGAGATTTTGAGATCGTATATGTGTTCTGAGAAATTCTGAGTTATTACAGTTAATTTTGAGTGAAGCTCATAATAGTCGTCTATCTGTTCATCTGGGAAGTACAAAGATGTACCATGATCTGAAGCAACATTATTGGTGGTCTGGTATGAAATGAGACATTTCTGATTTTGTGTCAAAGTGTTTAGTTTGTCAGCAAGGTAAGGCTGAACATCAAGTTTCGTCTGGGTTGCTACAACCAATTCTGATTCCCGAGTGGAAATGGGATAGAGTGACGATGGATTTTGTTTCTGGATTGCCTCTGACTCCGAGAAAGAAATATGCTATTTGGGTTGTAGTAGATCGATTGACGAAATCTGCCCATTTCATTCCGGTGAGATCAGACTACTCACTTAATAGAGTAGCTGAGCTTTATATTTTTGAAATTGTGAGATTGCACGGGGTGCCACTATCCATTGTATCAGATAGAGATCCGAGGTTTACATCACGATTCTGGAAGAAACTATAAGAAGCTTTGGGTACGAAATTGCACTTCAGTACTGCTTTTCATACGGAAACGGATGGTCAATCTGAACGGATTATTCAGATTCTCGAGGACATGTTAAGATGTTGCATCCTTGAGTGTAATGGTTCATGGGAACAATATTTGTCATTGATTGAATTTGCATACAATAATAGTTTCCAGTCGAGCATCAAAATGGCACCATATGAAGCTTTGTACAGACGTAAATGTCGTACACCTCTGTATTGGACCGAACTCCGTGAAAATAAGCTACACGGGGTTGATTTGATAAAGGATACTGAACAGAAAGTAAAAGTAATCCGTGACAGTCTGAAATCAGCGTCTGATCCTCAGAAGTCCTATGCAGACTTGAAGCGAAAGGAGATTGAATTTGAAATCGGTGATAAAGTGTTTCTGAAAGTGTCTCCGTGGAAGAAGGTACTTCGATTCGGACGAGAAGGCAAGTTGAGTTCAAGATTCATTGGACCTTATGAGATTATCGAGCGTGTTGGACCAGTTGCATACAGATTATTGCTGCCACCTGAGCTAGAAAAGATTCATAATGTATTTTATGTATCGATGCTCCGTAGATATTGATCCGATGTAACAGCCCGATTTAGGGGCTAGTCAGAACAGTGATCTCGGAATCACTAATTCGAGGTTAGAGAAAATTATTTTCATGATATGTTATGTGTTATAACATGTTTATAAGGATGCATGAAAATTTTGGTGCCTTAATTTTAGCGATTTCTAGCTAAATTGTGAAAAAGGACTAAATCGCATAAAGTGCGAAAGTTCTATTTTAATTGCTAGAGGTACCAAAAAGCTATGGTTTGTAAATTAGAGGTATTTAAAGTGCAAATAGGCCATTTTGGTGTGTGATGGCCGGCCATGTGGTATGGGAGACAAGAGCATTTAATGCTTAATCAAAATTTGTGTGAGAAAAGATGAATAAAATATGACAAAAAGAAAAGCTATCATCTTTTTTTATTTCTTCTCTTCCTCCACCAAAAATAGCAGCCATGGGAGGGGTTTTTGAAGCTTAAAATTTCAGCAAGCAATTCTCCACTCAAGTAAGTGATTTTGATGGTATTTCTTGAAGAAAATTGTACTTTTGGAAACCCCAAAGCTTAAGCTTTCTAAAGAGGGGACTAGTTTGCAAAATGGTTAAAAGTCTAGGGACTTGCCATGATAGAGTTCATGTTGTTTGATGAGTTTTTATGGAAGAAAATGAATGATAGGATGATGAGAAACAACTTTTGTGAAAGGTGTTGTCATGAAAACACCTAATTGGGACTAAAATGCAAAAGTTGTAATTTGTTCTTTTAAGCATGAAATTGATGGAATTGAAAATAGTTGTAAGAGGATTAAATGTTCAGCTAGGCTTGTTTAACAAGAAAATGTGATGAAAATTTATTTACGAGCCTAGGGGTAAAATAGTAATTTTGCCAAAGTGTAGGGGCAAAATAGTCATTTTTGCCTAAAGTTTAGATTATGGTATATCATGATTTATAAGTGATTAAATCAGTAATTTTCATTGTTCTAGATCAAATAAAATGAGTTTCAGAACTAGAACGGATGAAAAGAGAAATGTGGGCAAAAAGTCCTTTTCGGCTCTTTCGACATCGAGGTAAGTTCATGTGTGAATGTTGCAATTACGTATGAGCTGATTTAATATTCCAATGTTGTATGGAATGTATATTACTATATGAATGTATGAAATGTCTCTTGATGAGATGTCAATGGAATTAAATTTAGAGAAATGGGAAAGGTGTATAGCACGATAGGAAAATGGTTAAAGTCTCGAATAAGACCATATTGGAATATGGCCTCGGTGTAAGAATTCATATAAGACCATGTCAAGGGCGTGGCATCGATATGTATGTAAGACCCAATTGGGGTATGATGATAATGAGAACTATGTGCATGAGACTCAAGAGAGTTATTTAACAATTCGAATGATTCAATGCATATGTCGAATGTATGTGGTTGTACCATGAGTAGCACAAGTATGTGTAGAACTGAATTGAGATGAATTCAATATATGATGAACCCCTGATGCACCTTAGTTGCATGAGACAGATTTATTGATGTATTGTGTGAATGATAACGAGTACCGTAGAAAGTTAAGTAAGAATAGAAGCATGTGAGGATGTTCTCGAATGAACATTTGAAATAGAGATATACTTGTGGATTATTATCCATGAATGTAAATAACGGTGAGCTATGTGCGATATCACCTTATTAATGGTTAGTGATGGGCTGTGTGCGATACCATCAACTATATTATTTATTGGTGGGCTGTGTGCGTTACCACCTGATTGATTAGTAATCGATGGGCTGTGTACGATACCATCGCTTATAAATGATTGGTGGGTGTAATGCGTTACCACACGATTGATTAATGTCGATGGGGTGTGTGCGATACCATCGCTTATAAATGATTGGTGAGCTAAGTGCGAAATCACCATAGGTATAAATGATTAGTGGGATGTGTACAATACCACCCTATAAGAGATTCAATGGTGGGCTAAGTGTGTAACCACCGAGAGATTTGTAGTATGAGCGACTTATTGAAAATGCTTGATGTGTTGTTTTGTATGATCTTGTGATGATCAGTGCAGGAATGTATGCTAATTAAACGAGCGGATTGGCTTGTGGCATGGTAGAAATGTGGTAAGAGATAGAATGAGTAAGATTCAGGAATGATTGAGTAAGTAACCATGAATTGATGAGAAAAACTCGGCATATTGCCTTGGGGTTATGTATATTCAGTGAATATTAATATTTGTCAGATTATGCAGATGAACTTACTAAGTATTATTGCTTACTCCTTTACTTTTCTCATCTCTTATAGGTTTCATTACTTAGCTCGGGTTGGAGACCGTCGGAGATGTTTTTACACTATCGAGCAGACACACGGTATGAGGTATCAAGTCCTTAAGAGTCATTGCATGTATAGGGATTCGTTTAAAGTTGATGAAGTCTAATTGTTGTAGCCAAATGTTGTTGGCCTAAGAGAATTTATAGAATGGTTGTGTATAGCCAGTGATGATGGCTTAAGTTGTTGTAAATGTTGTGGGAACAATTCTCCCCAGTGTATGAGAGGAAAACTTTATTTTCATGAACAAAATGTGTTAATTTATGAGTTTCAATTGATGATTTGAGAATGTTTTGAAGAAGTATATGAATGTATGAAAACAAGAGTAGTAAAAGGTTTGTAAGATAGGCTCTAAGTGCCCACACGGATAGACACACGGGCTCATGTCTGGGCCGTGTGTCTCTCACTGCACCTTAGTATCTTAAGTCGAGTTAGACCACGGGGCTGGTCACACGACCGTTTGTTCAGGCCATGTGATACACACGGTTGGCACATGGGCATTTGCCAAGGCCGTGTGAAGTCTGCACTTGACACTTAGAAATTCAATTGTCACACGGCTGCCGCGGGCGGCGTGTGTGCACCGCGTGGATAAGTCGAATGCCAGGTTTGGCACACGGGCTAGGAGCCACGGATGTGTCCAGCGTGTGGATTTTGCCGATATCCTCCACGGGTGAAAGACACGGGCATGTTTTAGGGGTGCACGGGCGTGTCCCAAGTCACACGGAAGTGTGACCCCTATTTCGAGAGAAAGTTTCCAAATGAATTTCGAAAGTTTCGGGACGAAAGTCTGAGGCCTCGTAGGCCCATGAATTGTCTGATTTGACTAAGAAAGAGAAGTTTTTAATTCGGAACGAAATTTTATAGCCCGTAAGTACATGTTTAAGAAAGTTCAAGCATAGTAATGTCTCGTATCCGGTCTTAGCCTCGGACTCGGTTATGGGGTGTTACATACGATCCATCACATGTGATTGCGCCGTCTGAAATTGATATCCGATCTGATATGACTTACAAAGAAGAACCGATCTGTATTTTAGCTCGTGAAGTGAAAGATTTGAGAAACAAGAAAATTCTGTTAGTTAAAGTGTTGTGGCATCGACATGGAGTAGAAGAGGCTACATGGGAGACTGGAGAGTCAATGAAACAACAATATCCGAATCTGTTTAACGGTAAGATTTTCGGGGACGAAAATCCCTAAGGGGGGAGAATTGTAACAGTCTGGTTTAGACCCTAGTCGGAACAGTGGTTTCGGGACCACAAATCCGAGTTTTAATAACATTTTAATATTATTTTCTGTGCCCTTGATATGTGATTAAGCATGTGTTAAAACTCCGTAAGTTAATTTATCCGTCTGTGTGCTTAATTTGATAAAAGGATTAAATTGCATTAAATGCAAAACTAGTATGCTATTTGTTAAAGTACCTATGTGTTGTGGCTTTTAAAAGAGGAGGCCTTATGAGGCAATTAGACCACTATTACGTTAGTGGATGATTAAAAGACATTAGTGACCTTATGCTTATATGTTACTAAATGTTTATTAAAAGGTTAATATAGTAAAATGTATATTAATATGTTAATAATAAAACAAAAAGATGAAAGTGATCATCTTTTATTTCTTCAATTGACCGATTATACAAAAGAAAGAGAAAGAATAAGAACCTTGAAGGTTTCGGCTAGGTGTGCTCCAATTTTAAGGTATGTTTTGCTTTGGTTTTCGATAATTTCTATGTTTTCGTAATCGTTGCTTCGTATGCTATAAAACCCATGTTGTAATTTTGAAAATTTATGTTGTTTATGAAATGTTCCATTGATGAAATGGTGAGCTTTGTGATGAATGTTGGTGTTAAATGAAAGTATATGTTTAATGAACATGTTTTGTTCTTGAATTTTTGGTGAATTTAGCTAATTAGGGCTAAATTGTGAAAATATTATTTTGGAGGACTAATTTGTGAATTTGATGAAAAATATGGACTTGTATGGTCCCTAGAGAGATTCGGTTATGCATGTGTGTAAACAAATTGTGTATATTTGATGTTTTGAGAAAAATGGACTAAATTGATAAAATGTGCAAATGTGAGGGCTAAGTTGCAAATAGCCCTAAATATGTATAATTAGATTGAATTGGATGAATTAGTGAATAAAAGGGTTATATTTGAATATGTATAGATCAAGAACCGAAGAAATCAGAATTTGATCACGGGAAAGAGAAAGTAGTCGAATAGCTGTATCCGTTTTCGATAAGTCGAACTCGAGGTAAGTCAATATACAAATAAATGTATTTGCATTGCACTATTGATGTATATATATATGGAATGTGAATTGATAGGAATATCCATTGTGATGGAATGTATATGAAATACGAGTTACGATTAAGTCGACAAGTTGTTAAAATCAGAGAAGTCCCGTGTGAACCTAGGAATAGATAGGAATTACGTATGTCATGACATAGGTGTCCGTTCTGTGATATCATGTAAGACCACGTCTGGGACGTTGGCATTGATTCGAGATTTCGTGTAAGACCACGTCTTGGACGTTGGCATCAATATGGGATTTACGTGTAAGACCATGTCTGGGACATTGGCATCGTATTTGATTCGTGTAAGACCCTGTCTGGGACAGTGGCATTGATATCTGATTACATGTAAGACCACGTCTGGGACGTTGGCATTGTACGACTATTCCGATCACTCTAAGTATCCTATTAGATTCCGAATGGTTCAACGGGCAAGTCTGAGATACGAACGACTATATGAATTGTATATCCGTTTCGTGAATGCGTTAAGTAATGTACACTACGTGTGTATGAAAGGTAAGTATCTATATGAACTTATTAAGTGAATATGTGCCAAAATGAGCTATGTGTATATGTGATATTTGAGTTGAGAATTGTGGCAAGATACGGCTAAATAAATTAGCCAAAGAATATGTGATGAAATTTGCAAAGAGAACTCTTAATGTCATTGAATCAATTTGGTTATGTGCATTTATGCTAAGTTTATTTGTATATGGCTTACTAAGCTTTTGGAAAGCTTACTTTGTGTGTGTTTTTTCTGTTTTATAGATCGTCGAAGCTACTTAAGGCCCGGGGATAGTCGAGGATCGTCATCACACTATTCAAACTCATTTTGGTACCTTTTGGAAATGTATATACTAAGAATGGCATGTATAGGCTAGTCATTTGGTATATGTTTAAGATGTAAATAGCCATGTGATTTGGCTAAATAAATGTGGTTCTATGCATGAGTAAATATGATATATGATGCATGTTTTGGTATGGCTAGATTGCTAATGAAATGGTCAAAATTATGGTAAGCAGATGGATGAAATTTGAGTATGTATGTTTGATCAAAGAAAATGTTATATGAAGGGTAAATGTGGATGAATCATGCTTGAGTTTATATGTGTTTTAGTTGTGCAAAATGGTATGATTGGAAATAGGATTGAATGTGGAGATTTGTTGATTATTTGACATGTCTTTGATTGTCAGTTATGTAAGAAATGAATTGGTATAATACTTGTAGGTATGATCCTATTGTGGGTGGCATTTTGGCCTTGCAAATGGCCTGTTTTGCTTGCACGGTTGTGGCACACGGGCGTGCCTAGTGGCCGTGGGATTTAGTCAGTAGCTAGCCCAAGTATGCATGGCCATGGTACACGGACGTGCCTGGTAGCCGTGTGAATAAGTCAGTATCTAGCCTTAGAGTACACGACCATGACACACGAGCGTGTCTGGTGGCCGTGTGGATACGTCAGTATACAAGCTCTGTTTTAGCAAGGCCAGGACACATGGGTGTGTCTGGTATCCGTGGAAGGCACACAGCCTGACTGCACGGGCTCGTGACCTTTACAGTTTCGAAAAATGCGGAAAACTTTTGAAAATTTTCTAAGTGATCGGCTCAGTCCCGGCCTATTTATAAAGCATGTTTGAGGTCTTCTTGACCTAACTAAGGGACTTTTTGATTTGATTCGTTGAGTAATGATATGAGATGAATGCGAATGTTTCCGATCAGTCTGATAACGCCTTTAACCCTATTCCGGTGACGGTTACAGGTTAGGGGTGTTACATGGGCTGCCCAATTGGTGGCTGGTTCGGTTCGCTCAATTTGGTTCAACTGGGCCCTTTTTCCATAATTAATTAAAATTAATTTATTTAGCCCAAATTAAATTGGGAATAAATTAAAATTAATTATATTATGAATCAATACATATATTTGGAACTCTAAATTAAAATCCGCTAATTTTCCCTGAAACTATACTCACATATCCTCTTACCATAAAATTTCCAGAATTTTTGGTTCAGCCAATCAGTACAGTTTATTCTTTAAAGTCACCCCTATTTCACTGTCCGACAGTTCGGACCCCTCTTCACTAAAAATTTATTTTCTTGTCGTACAGAACTCGAATGATGTTGCCGTTTGTTTCTCTTGAAAATAGACTCATTAAGAAATTCAAGCATATAAATTTTATCCCTTTATTTTTTTTTACAATTTTTAATGAATTTCCCAAGTCAGAACAGGGGATTCCAAAATCATTCTGACCCTGTCTTATAAAAATTCAAATATCTAATAATCTGAAATTCTTTTCCTTACACCGTCTCTTTTATGAAAAAATAGACTCAATAAGATTAAATTTCATATCTTGTTCAACTTCTAATTAAATTTCCACCATTTTTTGTGAATTTTCAAAATGATTCAACTGCTGCTGTCCAAACTGTTTTATTGCTAATTTTACTCTATCATGTTTTCTTTGTATAAATTCTCATTTACACACTTATAATACTTAAGCATATCCATAGTTAGCCATGCCAATAGCTAGTCAACATCAAATATTTACAAGCCATTCATTGACCAATTTAACTTATAAATCAACAACAAAAACTTGAACATTTCATTTCTCAATTTAATTTGGCATAAAAGCCTCACACATGATCACAATCCAGATCTCCCACATATTCTTACATCATAAGCATGGACTTAGCTCTTTGTCATTGATGCATAAACTTAGCTCTTTTCCTGTCGAACTACTCGGAATATCAAAGGATACTCAATCTCATCATACATGTATCACGATGCCAATGCCATATCCCAGATATGGTCTTACATGGGATCACATCTCGATGCCGACGCTATATCCCAGATATGGTCTTACACGGGATCTCATATCTCGATGTCGATGCCATGTCCCAGACATGGTCTTACACAAGATATTTCTTTGGTGCCGAGGCCATGTCCCAGACATGGTTTTATACGGGACCTCCTTCATTTGGTGCCGATGCCATGTCCCAGACATGGTCTTATACGGGACCTACATTCGGTGCCGATGCCATGTCCCTGACATGGTCATATACGGGACCTTCCTTATCTCATGTTGTGACATTAGTATCCTTGCTATTCCGAATGTTCAACCGGGACTTCAACTTAACATATTTTCATCATACTCTCATCGAGGCATCATTAGTCGATTTCATAGAAATAATATTCATTTCACATAATATCTAGAAATTAAAAAAATATAAAAACATATGTAGCTTTAATTTCACACAAACTTACCTCGATACCAAAATGGCAAGAAGGGACCTAACCATCAGTTACTCATTTTTCCCCCGTTCTAAGTCCGAACCTCGTTTTCTTTGATCTATAACATCACGTTTTGCTTAATTATTTGTCACATTATTCATTGTGACCCAAAAATCATACTATGGCAAAATTATGTTTTTGCCCCTAAACTTTGTCATATTTACACTTTTGCCCCTAGGCTCGTAAAATGATTTTTATTTGATTTCATTGTATTTCAGGCCTAGCCGAACCATTTTCATAACTATAGCAGTCCAAAATTTGCATTCATTCACACATTTTTCATACATTTTTTAACTTTTTACAGATTAGTCCTTTTATGCGATTTCATCGAAAATCACTTGGTAAAAGTCGTTTACTACACACCAAGCATGCATATTCTACCATTAGAAATCAAAGAACATGCATGTAATCCATGGGTAAATTTTTAAACACAAACCCTAGCTCAAAATAATGGTAGAAATAGCTAAACCGAGTTACGGGGATCTAAAAAATGTAAAGAACATTAAAAACGGGGCTTGGATGCACTTACTATTGAGCTTGAAAGCTTGAAAACCCTAGCCATGGCTTCCCCCATGCTAAATTCGGCCAAGGAAGAAGATGGACAAAGGTTTTTGACTTTTATTTTGTCTTTTAGTCCATTTAATTACCAAATTACCAAAATGCCCCTAACTTAAAAATATCCTATTTCACTTATCTAATGTCCATTTTTGTCCAACAATTTAACCAATGTTCTAATTTCCATTTAAGGACCTCCAATTTAAAATTTCATAGAAACTGGACACTTCTAACTTTTGGAACTCAACTTTTGCACTTTTTACAATTTAGTCCTTTTGACTAAATTGAGTGCCCAAACGTCGAAATTTTCAAACGAAAGTTTCACGGAATCTTTCCGTGAAATCGTAGACCATAAAAATATAATAAAAATAAGATTTTTTCTCATCGGATTTGTGGCCCCAAAACCACTGTTCCGACTAGGCCCAAAATCGGGTTGTTACAATTCTCCCCCTCTTTAGGGATTTTTGTCCCCGAAAATCTTACCAGAAGAAGTTGCTTTCAGCTCTCCTGAAACACTTTCACTAATCTTCTCAGAATTACAAATCGATTTAATCTCATATATCTCTTTCCAATATCCTTTAAACTTTAGCACACAAGTCTTTGAGTTATAACACCCCAAACCCGGTCAATACGCCACGACCGAATTTGGTATGTCACAGGGAAAACGCTTTTGAGGAAAAACGAGTTACCGATTAAATTTTTAGTGAAAAACTCTTTGTTGTTCTAAGTTCGTAGAAATCAGTGTATAATAAATTAAAAACGATAATTTACTTTGAAATCCAGAAAATAAATCTTTAAAACTTAGTTGCAACTTAGATTTGTAAACCTTTTATAAATTGAAAAGAAACTAAAGCGATTAGGTTGAAAACCGTATCTAATAGAAATTTGGAAACTGGAGTTTTGGAAAATAGTATGAGTTATCAAAAATGCTTAAGTTGTTAAATACTATCAATTAATTTATGTTACCCGATGGTAACGTTTTAAAAACCATCGCGTTTAGTAGTTTAGAAAACTTGGTGCTCAAATTATTATATCAACCATGTAATTTATAAGCCATATTTAAAACAAATCCAAAGCATATAAATAATCCAAAAATATAATTAAAGAGGCCTTATTACAAATCCATAAAAAGATGAAAACGAATTAAAATAAAGTACCCAAATGGAAGTTCATGTAAAACCAAATTTTATTGCATGGCCTCCTCGAGTTCATCCGGCTCCTCATCCGCGATTTTACGAATCACCTGAAAAAAATAAGGGAGAAGGTGAGTCACCAAGACTCGGTGCATAATCCCTCTCCCGTAAATGCCACATACTTACACAAATTATAACCAAGCAATATATATATATATAATGCACCCAACCTAGCCATCCAAAACTCCTTTTCTACCCCGTGTGGTACCAAACCACCGGTGGTGCCAAACCACCGTGACCCAAAGTCACGATATCCAATAATGTGATGCCAAATCACCGTGACCCAAAGTCACGAATAATCAAGTTGTGGGGCCAACCCACGTGTGATACCAAATCACTTTGCGCGGCGATCCCGATACATCAAATGTGGGGCCAACCCACGGTGGTGTGAAACCACCGGACGAGTCGTTATGCGGTGCCAAACCTCCGGTGTCTCAAAGACACGAAAATATGTGGTACCAAACCACCGGAGGTGCCAAACCTCTCGTGTCGCAAAGACACGGATATCAATCTTCCCCCTCCTCTCATATCGCCCATACCAATGCAATAGATAACAAATCATGTCATTATACTTTGATATAAACATATAACCAATATATATCCCAGATCGTGATATTAACAACATATATCAACATCATATCGAAACGGACTTACCCGTATCCTTGCTCATACCCATCAAGGTATCATTTCAAGATCTCATAGTTTACGGCTTTAACAACATGAATAGTTATTAACACACACATATATATATACCGAAGTTATAAAGTGTGTAAGGTACACACCTTTCACTAACGCAAAATACTAACTTCCAAGATCCGATCTACCGCACTAGATCACCTTGTCCTACATTCGGCCATACCACAAAACTATAAGCAAAAATCCATTCGGCCAACATCACATCTTAATCCCAATAGCCTTAGTCTTTATCCTCAAAACGAATAATGAATCGACATGAATCTTACCACTTGACTTACCAACTTCGATTGCTAATGGAATGGCTTAGATCGATTGCTTCCAACGTCCCAAAGAGCCTAAAAGAAAAATCGGTTCCTAAATAATGGTTAGAACCTTGCAAACAAATGCCCAAGGATTCGGCCTTTGTTCACAAGAAAACGACTTAGAAAGGAGAAGGAAATAACGGAAATACGGCCATGAACACTTACCTATCTTCCAAAACTGATTGAAGAAAACCCAAAGATTATCTACCCTTGATGATATTCGGCCAATATAACACCAAAAGAGAGAAAGAAGATTCGGCTATGGTGGAGTAAAAAGAAAGGAAAAATAAAAGTGAAAGTGAAATAGGAGGAGGATGATTCGAAAATGGAAGAAATAAGAAAATAGAAAATGAAAATAGAATGGTAATGGATGTTTTTAACTTTGAAAAAAAATGAAAGAGATGGGATTTGGGAAGGAGGAAGATTCGGCCAAGAGGAAGTGAAAAAAGGAAATGTGGTTTTTGAACAAGTATCAAAAGAAAGAAAAGAGAGAGATGGGAGAAAGAGGTTCGGCTAAACACCTAGTTTGCCGAAAAGAAAAGTGCACAAAAATGCAAATTATGGTTTCGGTTTCAAAAGGGAAATGAGAGGAAGAAATTAGATTTTGGTTCAAACACAAATGAGAGCTAAATCAAAAGCAAAATTGCACCAAAATGCCTAAGATACATTCGGCCAAAGAGGGAGTTTTTGGAGAGGAAGAGAAAAATGCCAAATGATGCACAAAATGCTAAAGTTGGCCAACTATTCCCCCCCAAACTTCCTATCAACATTCGGCCACCCCCTAGCCACACATGCCGTCCACATTCATGCACTAATGGCCATAGGAGAGTTTCCAAAACAACACCCTTAAGCCAAGCCTTGAAATCCTCTACATTCCCAAAGTTGAAGAAATTTTATCCCCAAAATCTAGCAATTCTATCCATTATTTCATGCTTACCATAACCTTAAGTCTTCTTGCCATAAAAAGAAAATTGTCCATCTTATCCATATGAATAGTTGACCGACACTTAATGCTAGGATGCATAAAAAAAAAATCCTTAATATACCTTCCATGCTACTCGAACCACTTCCTCAAGCAACCTTTCATGCGCTTATCCACTATGCCACTAACTCCTCTTGTGTTAGAATTTAACACTTAAATTAACTTAAGTGTCAAGTTCATCTAATCCACTTCACTATATTTTCAATACTAAAAATCATTCTAGCTTAGCTAATAATTCCAAGCCTTCATAAAACTATACTAAGCACATAATAATAATCATACTCGAGCTAACACAAGTAACAAGATGATACTCAATTTTTTTAGGATATTACAATTCTACCCCCTTAAGAAAATTTAGTCCTCGAAATTACTGCTCAAAAGAGTTGAGGAAATAACTGCACGCATCACATCCTCCGGTTCCCACGTAGCTTCTTCTACGCCATGGTTCCGCCATAAAACCTTCACTAAAGGAACCGACTTCCTACGCAAAACTTTCACATCTCGGTCTAGAATCGCATGGGAGTTCTTCTTCTACCGTCGATCTGGACTCACCTCTATTTCCTCTCTTCGCCACAACACGCGATGGATCGAACGATAGCGTCTAAGCATGGAGACATGGAACACATCGTGAATCGACTCGACTCGATGGCAACTCGAGTGATAGGCTACTGGTCCCACTCGTCTCAACACCTTATACGGCCCAATAAACCTTGGACTTAACTTGCCTTTTCTCCCAAATCTTAACACTTTCTTCCATGGCGAGACTTTCGGAAAAACTTTGTCACCCACGGAAAATTCTATATCCCTCCGCTTGAGATCGGCACATGACTTACGCCTATCCAAAGCTTCCTTCAACCGAGCTTGAATCAACTTCACCTTATCTTCGGTTTACGCAACCAACTCTGGTCCTAACATTTGACGCTCACTCAACTCGGTCCGGCATGTAGGTGTGCGACACCTCCTACCATACAACGCCTCATATGGTGCCATCTTAATGCTTGCTGATAACTATTGTTGTATGCGAACTCGCTAATGGTAAAAACTCTTCCACCCTCTGAAGTCCAATACACAACCTCTCAACATATCCTCTAAAATATGTATAACTCTTTCCGACTGCCCGTCAGACTGTGGATGAAATGCGGTACTAAAATCCAACCGCGTACCCAAAGCCTGATGTAACGCTCTCAAAACCTCGACGTAAATCTAGGATCTCTGCATGCGAGATGATCGACACCGTACACCGTGCAACCTTACTATCTCCGCCACATACAACTTAGCTAACTTCTGAAGCGAGTAATCCACCCTTACCGGAATAAAATGAGCTGACTTAGTCAGACGATCCACAATCACCCAAACTGAGTCCTTCTTACTTGGCGTAAGGGGTAATCCACTGACAAAGTCCATAGTGATCCTTTCCCACTTCCTCTGTGGAATCTTCACCTACTGAAGTAACCTGGGCGGCAATCGATGCTCGCCTTGACCTGGCGACACGTCCGGACATTTACCCACAAACTCGCCATTACCTCACGCCTGGACACAGCCACCAAAATCGCTCTCTTAAATCCCGATACATCTTGCTACCTCCGGGATGCATAGCGTATGGGCTGCTATATGTCGTCCCAAGAATCCTTTGCCTCAACTCAACATCCTTTGGCATACAAGCTCTTCCTTTAAAACACAATACTCCATCCTTGGACAAACTATAATCCTCTAAACCACCATTCTCGAACTCAGTAACCTTCGATCATTCAAACCATCATCCTCTAAGCGTTTCTCATTGATCTCGCTTCTAACCAAGTCGGCTTGACTTGCAATTCAATAAAAGACTCCCATCGTCATATAAGCTAAGATGAGCAAACATCGATCTTAAGTCCGATACAACCTTTCGGCTCAACGCGTGCGCCACCACGTTAGCCTTGCCCGGATGATACTCAATCGAGCGATCGTAGTCCTTCAACAACTCTATCCATCTACGCTACCTCAAGTTCAAATCCTTCTGAGTCAAAAAAACTTAAGACTCTTGTGGTCCGTGGAGGCTATCGACTTCTCTTCCTACAAATAGGGGTCTCCAAATCTTAAAAGCAAAAACCCCTGCAGCTAATTCCAAGTCATGCGTCGGATAGTTAACTTCATGTGGTCTCAATCATCGAGATGCATAAGCCACTACCTTCCTTTCTGCATCAAGACACATCCCAAACCAAAGATGTGATGCATCACGATGAAACCGTGAATTCCTTGCACGCCTCAAAGTTGAATCAAAACCGGAGCTTCAGTCAGAATCTTCTTCAACTTGTCAAAACTTCCTTGCTGCTTCTCGGTCCACACAAATGGAATTCCTTTCCTCAATAACTTAGTCATAGGTGCTGCTATCAAAGAAAATCCTTCCACAAATCTTCGGTAATACCCCGCCAGACCTAGGAAACTCCGAATCTCAGCCACTGACTTAGGCGGCTTCCAATCCAACACTGCCTCAATCTTTCGAGGATCCACTCTAATCCCCTCAGCTGATACTACGTGACCCAAGAAAGTCACCTCCCTAAGCCAAAACTCGCACTTACTAAATTTTGCATAAAGCTGCTTTTCCCTCAAAATCTGCAACACTACTCGCAAATGCGCATCATGCTCCTCCTCTGACTTGGAGTATACCAAAATATCGTCTATAAATACCACAACAAACTGGTCCAAAAACTGCTGGAATACCCGATTCATCATGTCCATGAATGCTGCCGGCGCGTTAGTCAACCCAAACGGCATTACCAGAAACTCGTAGTGCCCATACCGAGTGCGAAATGCCGTCTTATGGATATCAGCCTCTTTCACCTTCAGCTGATGATATCCAGACCTTAAATCAATCTTGGAGAAAACCGCTGCCCCCTTAAGCTGATCAAACAAGTCATCTATCCTCGGCAAAGGATACTTGTTTTTGATCGTCAGCTTATTCAACTGGCGATAGTCTATACACATCCGCATCGATCCATCCTTCTTCTTGACAAAAAGTACCGGTGCTCCCCAAGGCGAAACACTTGGTCGGATAAAACCTCGATCCAACAACTCTTGAATTTGAGCCTTCAATTCCCCTAATTCCTTCGGTGCCATCCTATACGGAGCAATAGACACTGGCGCAGTTCCGGGTAACAGATCTATACCAAATTCAACTTCACGATCCGGAGGCAATCCTTAAGTTCTTACGAAAATACGTCAACATATTCCTTTACCGTTCGGACATTCCCCACAAGAGACTCCTTAGCCTCCAACGCACACACATGAACCACAAATGCCTCACGACCCTTCCCGACCAACTTCACACGACTTTCAACGCAGATACCACGTTGGATAGATAATCTCTTCTATTACCTACCATAACCACCTCTTTGCCCTCACTGTCTTCAAAACCATGCACTTAGCGGCGCAATCCAAACTTGCTTGATACTTGACCAACCAGTCCATCCCAAGAATCGGATCGAACTCCTCAAGCGGCGGTTCCATCGGATCGACTACAAACATTACCCCTTGGAGTTCTAGGGGTACATCTCTATACAACTTATTTACTTCTGAGTGACCCGAGAGGGCTAAATCACATCATCTTCCTAGAAGTAGTCTCGAGTCTAGATTCATAGTCTCTACTATGTTACTAGCAACATACGAATGTGTCGAACCCACATCTATCAAAGCGTTATATGGTTCACCAAAGATTAAGAACGTACGCTTATGACGTCCGTCAAGTCCGCCCTCCTCTCGACGTCTCACAGCATACACCAAACCAGGCCGTCTTGCCTCGGTGTTGCCAAGACCTCTGCCAGATGCTCCGCGCCTCGACTGAACCATTACCTCATCTACCATTACCACGACCTCTGCGGTGATGGTCCCTCATTCTCGAACCGAGCACGACCTTGACCCTCGGGCCCGATTCTGGCTAGCTTACGTGGGCGGGCTCTCACACGATGATCCAAATAACCACACTCAAAACATCCTTTCCCTCCGGTCCAACATTCGCCCCAATGAAATTTTCCACATCGGTTACACTGTCTTTGGTCCCCGATTAGCGATAATGAGCCTCCCAGTTGATTCGGCCCACTCGCTAACCCTCTTACGAGAATTACCGGTGACCGGATGATCCAAAACTTCTCTTATGTTTATTCTTGTCGTGCCTGCCTCGCCTTCATCGATTCCTTTATCCCTTCTGCTATCTTAGTCTTTTCAACTAGCGCAGCAAACTCTCGCTCCTGATGTGGAGCAATCAGCAATCTCAGTTCGTCCCTCAATCCATCCTCGAACCGGACACATCGCTCGTGCTCCGAAGCCACGATACCTCCAGCATACCGGCTCAATCTTAAAAATTCTGCCTCATATTCTAATACGGACTTACTTCCCTGGACCAAACTCAGAAATGCCTTACGCTGTGCATCAATGTAACTAGACCCAACATATTTCTTACGATCTGTTTGCGCCTTAAAATAATCCCAAGTGAGATCCTCCGCTGCAGCACTATTCCGTACCGTGAGCCACCACTGATATGACTCATCCCGAAGAAGCGACACTATCCCTTTCAGCTTTTCCTCAGCATTCAGATCCAAGTCATCCATGATTCGTTCCGTCGCCTCTAACCAATACTCTGCGTGCTTTGGGAGCCACACCAAACACCTCGAAATACCTCGGCTCCATTGGCTCGTAGTCGCTCGAGTGCAGATTTCCGAGCTCCCGCGCTCTACCTATTCCAAACTACCCTCTCAAGGACTCGCGAAGATCGCTCGAGACAACTGCGTCATCCCCGTTTGATCCTCGATGCTCAACTCCAACCGCTGGTGGTGGGGGTAGTGGTACCTCATTTTCGGATCCTTGACCGGACCTCATCACCGCCTCGATACACGACCATCCTACCCCGACCTCGAGTACTCATGTCTAAAGTCTCGACTTATCCGATTTAAAAGTGTTATGCATTAGTCATTATTCCACTTTCTTTAAAACACGCTTTATGAATAATTTTAATAAGAAGTTGTTTCATGAGTACATTCAACCTATAGTTTGGGTCTCTAGAGTAGTTTCTACTACTAATCACCATACTAACATCATCATATCATCAAGATCAACAGTTTAAAGTACTTACCCGGTGGATCGGTCTTGGAGACTCGGTGCCATGCCTTTCGAGATCATATAATTTTAAACAAAAACATTTTAAGATCATACTTTAAATCATTTTGGGCCTTGGGCCCACAAAGTGAGCTTTTGAACTTGGCTCTGATACCAATTTGTAACACCCCAAACCCGGTCAATACGCCATGACTGAATTTGGTATGTCATAGGGGAAAACGTTTTGAGGAAAAATGAGTTACCGATTAAATTTTAGTGAAAAACTCTTTGTTGTTCTAAGTTCGTAGAAATCGGGTGTATAATAAATTAAAATCGATAATTTACTTTGAAATCCGAAAATAAATCTTTAAAACTTAGTTGCGACTTAGATTTGTAAACCTTTTATAAATTGAAAAGAAACTAAAGCGATTAGGTTGAAAACCGTATCTAATAGAAATTTGGAAACTGGAGTTTTGGAAAATAGTATGAGTTATCAAAAATACTTAAGTTGTTGAATACTATCAATTAATTTATGTTACCCGATGGTAACGTTTTAAAAACCATCGCGTTTAGTAGTTTAGAAAACTTGGTGCTCAAATTATTATATCAACCATGTAATTTATAAGCCATATTTAAAACAAATCCAAAGCATATAAATAATCCAAAAATATAATTAAAGAGGCCTTATTACAAATCCATAAAAAGATGAAAACGAATTAAAATAAAGTACCCAAATGGAAGTTCATGTAAAACCAAATTTTATTGCATGGCCTCCTCGAGTTCATCCGGCTCCTCATCCGCGATTTCTGAATCACCAAAAAAATAAGGGAGAAGGTGAGTCACCAAGACTCGATGCATAATCCCTCTCCCTGGTAAATGCCACATACTTACACAAATTATAACCAAGCAATATATATATATATAATGCACCCAACCTAGCCATCCAAAACTCCTTTTCTACCCTGTGTGGTACCAAACCACCGGTGGTGCCAAACCACCGTGACCCAAAGTCACGATATCCAATAATGTGATGGCAAATCACCGGTGACCCAAAGTCACGAATAATCAAGTTGTGGGGCCAACCCACGTGTGATACCAAATCACTGGCGATGATCCCAATACATCAAATGTGGGGCCAACCCACGGTGGTGTGAAACCACTGGGACGAGTCGCTATGAGGTGCCAAACCTCTGGTGTCCCAAAGACACGAAATATGTGGTACCAAACCACTGGAGGTGCCAAACCTCTGGTGTCCCAAAGACACGGATATCAATCTTCCCCCTCCTCTCATATCGCCCATACCAATGCAATAGATAACAAATCATGTCATTATACTTTGATATAAACATATAACCAATATATATCGTAGATCGTGATATTAACAACATATATCAACATCATATCGAAACGGACTTACCCGTATCCTTGCTCATACCCATCAAGGTATCATTTCAAGATCTCATAGTTTTCGGCTTTAACAACATGAATAGTTATTAACACACACATATATATATACCGAGTTATAAAGTGTGTAAGGTACACACCTTTCACTAACGCAAATACTAACTTCCGAAGAGACGATCTACCGCACTAGATCACCTTGTCCTACATTCGGCCATACCATAAAACTATAAGCAAAAATCCATTCGGCCAACATCACATCTTAATCCCAATAGCCTTAGTCTTTATCCTCAAAAGAATAATGAATCGACATGAATCTTACCACTTGACTTACCAACCGATTGCTAATGGAATGGCTTAGATCGATTGCTTCCAACGTCCCAAAGAGCCTAAAGGAAAAATCGGTTCCTAAATAATGGTTAGAACCTTGCAAACAAATGCCCAAGGATTCGGCCTTTGTCCACAAGAAAACGACTTAGAAAGGAGAAGGAAATAACGGAAATACGGCCATGAACACTTACCTATCTTCCAAAACCGATTGAAGAAAACCCAAAGATTATCTACCCTTGATGATATTCGGCCAATATAACACCAAAAGAGAGAAAGAAGATTCGACTATGGTGGAGTAAAAAGAAAGGAAAAATAAAAGTGAAAGTGAAATAGGAGGAGGATGATTCGAAAATGGAAGAAAGAAGAAAATAGAAAATGAAAATAGAATGGTAATGGATGTTTTTAACTTTGAAAAAAAATGAAAGAGATGGGATTTGGGAAGGAGGAAGATTTGGCCAAGAGGAAGAGAAAAAAGGAAATGTGGTTTTTGAGCAAGTATCAAAAGAAAGAAAAGAGAGAGATGGGAGAAAGAGGTTCGGCCAAACACCTAGTGTGCCAAAAAGAAAAGTGCACAAAAATGCAAATTGTGGTTTCGGTTTCAAAAGGGAAATGAGAGGAAGAAATTAGATTTTGGTTCAAACACAAATGAGAGCTAAATCAAAAGCAAAATTGCACCAAAATGCCTAAGATACATTCGGCCAAAGAGGAGTTTTGGAGAGGAAGAGAAAATGCCAAATGATGCACAAAATGCTAAAGTTGGCCAACTATTCCCCCAAACTTCCTATCAACATTCTCGGCCACCCCCTAGCCACACATGCCGTCCACATTCATGCACTAATGGCCATAGGAGAGTTTCCAAAACAACACCCTTAAGCCAAGCCTTGAAATCCTCTACATTCCCAAAGTTGAAGAAATTTTATCCCCAAAATCTAGCAATTCTATCCCTTATTTCATGCTTACCATAACCTTAAGTCTTCTTGCCATAAAAAGAAAATTGTCCATCTTATCCATATGAATAGTTGATCGACACTTAATGCTAGGATGCATAAAAAAAATAAAATCCTTAATATGCCTTCCATGCTACTCGAACCACTTCCCTCAAGCAACCTTTCATGCGCCTTATCCACTATGCCACTAACTCCTCTTGTGTTAGAATTTAACACTTAAATTAACTTAAGTTTCAAGTTCATCTAATCCACTTCACTATATTTTCAATACAAAAAATCATTCTAGCTTAGCTAATAATTCCAAGCCTTCATAAAACTATACTAAGCACATAATAATAATCATACTCGAGCTAACACAAGTAACAAGATGATACTCAATTTTTTTAGGATATTACAGGAGTACACCGTCAAAATATGAACTACCCTTTTAGACTTATCATTGATATAAAAACAAATTACTGTGCCAAAATGCAACTGCATACTCAGAGTTCCCTATGGCTCATCCCATAATTGCGATGTAACTTCCGGATCTCTATCCGATATAATGGAACTGGCATTCTGTATAATCGAATAACCTCAGAAACATATTACTCGGCTAATCTGTCAAATAAGAAATCTATACATAATGAAATGATCATACGGATCTTTCTTTGTCAAATGATCAACCATAAACCAATTAACATCTTACTTTTCGGGGATAATGACAATCCCGATATGAAATCTATGGTAACTCTATCTCATCATCACTCCCTTACCACCACTGACTATATTAGTCCTGCATATACTTGATTTCAGCTTACTTGCTAGCAAATAGACATCTAAACATAAAGTAAAAAATATCGTGATACATACTCGATCACCAGAACATCTACTCCTATAACTGCACATTTTATTATTCTTGGATGAATCGACGAGCTACTACTGAGTCTCGTACAAAACTTCTGTACAAACTCTAGATTACCCAGTACGCGAATTCTATCTCAGAACAATAATAATAACAGGAGTCAAGTCCAACCTAAAATTCGAAATAGAAAGTCGTTTCACACTGTACTCGTTTAGTTCACCACTCTCTATCACATCTCTGAGCTTCTCAATTCACAAAGAAAGAATTGCTTAAGCTTTTAACTTAGCTAGAACTAGTCCATCATCAAATAAGATCAATCAAGTAACCAGTACTCACAAAAATAAACAAAAAATTTCCATCCAAGCATCTGTAACCATACTTGCTTTCCAAAAGGTAAGTTGATAATTTCTCACAGTCTTTTAACATCTCAAAACATTCACATTGTCTTAGTTTCAGATCTTTCTTCGACGTTAGATACTTTAACCCATTAGGATTAGGAAGCATATGACACTTTTCGCCGAACATACGAAATCATCCAGTTCACAACACAGATATAAAAGTGGCCGTCTCTAAATCATTAGTCGAACAATTCTTTTTCATGTGACTTTAACCGTCTGAAAGTGCAAATTGCTTCTTTACATTCTTGTATTAAAACATATTCCGATCCGTTCAATAGTACATCATTGAAAAATCGTAAATTCCTTACTCAATTCAAATTGAACTCAGAACTAGAGCTTCGGTTAATAATACTTTCAACTGGTTAGAACTTTGCTAACATGCATAGATCATTCGAATTTTTATAAATGTGATGACTTTATCAATCGGTACAGCTTTAACTCATAATAACATCATTCGATTAGAACAATCCAATAGGCATATCTCTGTATCATACTTTCCAGAATATAATTTCTTCATTCAGACTATCCGTCTATATACTCGTGAATGTACAATATTCATTACTATACTTGAGGATACTTTAAATACACATAACTCAATTGAATCGAATAGCCGAGACTAGCTTCTTCTTTATCTGTGACATTGCATAATCTATGAAATCTTTAAAACATTCTGATATTTCTTCTAAAGCTTTTTTCACTTTCCAACTATTCTCATCTCTGTATACATTACTAATTATTTCATCACTGAACTATTTAGTTTCACACTTATGAACTTATTCAACATGGTTCTCGTAAAATTTCGTCATAAAGTATCACTAGTAATGGGGTGAGGTCGTAAAGTCTCTAACTTGACTCTCATTAATACACACATATGACTTAGCACTCATCATTAACGTAATATCATCATAATCACATAATTCACTTCAAACAATTTAATATACTTATTCATTTTACGAATGTTTTCTGCCATTCACAATTTCAAACAATGAATTTACTTACTAACATTTGTCAAATTAGAGAACGCCTTACAGGTTCGAGTACGTCATTTACTTGATGCCATAGTCCAACTATGGTCTTACACGTACACACATGTACTGCCATGGTCCAACCATGGTCTTACGTCCACAATGCCACAGTTATGGTCTTTTCACTGAAATGCCATAGCCCAGCTATGGTCTTACATTCCATACTTTGCCATGGTCCAACCATGGTCTTATCCATCAATTCATCATTGAACGATCGTACTCATCTCCTGCGTTCTACTTAATTTGATCTTCTAATTCAACTCCATACTATTATAATATTTGTGGTTTCATAACAGAGTCATAAAACAAAACATTATATATTCTCTAATTTAACAATTAAACATGAGACTCAACTATGTGGACGTACTGATTATACATTATTCAAACAAGTGTACATACCCACATATTCCGTCCATTGGGTAAGTTTACTTATCATTTTCACTTATTCAAATAGGTTGGGTATATATCATCATATGCATGCCAAGCTAACATGAATGGGCTTATCACCACATAAACTTTCATTTTATTCCATGTTTCCACATTTCTCAACTCATGGTTATCTCACTTCTTACATTAACACATACATATCATGAACTTCTATTCGTACCTTTCTAAGTTTCGTCTCATCACAAACACATTTCAATCACCTCAATATCATTTTTCAGCATTATCGAAAATAGCTCGGTTGGAAGTCATCTCTGTCTTAACAAAACAATTTAGTTAGAGCCGGGAGATATCACACTATCACGAGTAATAATATGGCATGTATAGCTAGACTCACATACGCTAGGTTAGTCTGAGAATCGACTAAACCATAGCTCTGATACCACTAAATGTAACACCCCTTACCCGTGTCTGATGCCGGGACAGGATACGAGGCATTACCAAACTTAAATAAAAACCTTTATACAAAACCGGCTATAAAATTTCATTCAATTTAACATTCCTCATTCACATGCAAATCGCCCCTTATATAGGCCCACAAGGCCCAAAACATACATTGGGAACTGTTCGGGACTAAACTGAGAACTTAGGAAACTTTAAGAAGACTTAGAATTTTTTTTGTCAAAACAGAGGTCACACGACCGTGTGGCTTGGGACACGCCCATGTGGGTAGGCCGTATGGTCACACACGCCCATGTCCTTAGCCCGTGTGACACTCTATTTATGACGTCATCAACAAAATTGGGTCACACGCCCGTGTGCTTAGGCTGTGTGGCGAATTATATTCTGAAAAGTAAATGCAGACTTCACACGCCCTAGGCACACGCCCATGTCCCGGGGTCGTGTTCTCCACACGGCTGAGACACACGGTCGTGTCTCTGCCCGTGTGGCCAAGAAAAAGGCTATTTTCCAGACTATTTGGCAAACTCATTTGCACATACTTAAACACAACTTCAATCCATCCATTCCAAACACACATAACCACATCACGTAAAACCTTTAGTATAAGCACACACGTATAAATAGGCATTACAACTCATTAACCAATATGAACCAACACATTTGGCCAAATCAAATGACACATACACAATTGACTAAGTCCCTATACATTCCATAGACTCAAAAGGTTTTGCATTCACTTATACCTAACATGATAGCTTGATAGTGTGATAGCATCTCCGGCGATCTCCAACCCGAGCTAGTATAAAACCCTACATGATATGAGAAAGGAAGGGGAGTAAGCTATAAAGCTTAGTAAGTATGTATGTAAATAATAAACAATTTATTACCATGATTTTAACAATCCTTATTTTGAGTTCTCAAGATAATGCCATCATTATTGCATAAAATTTCTCAATTCACTTATGTTCATCTTGAGCTGTCTACTTGAGTTACAGTCACTAAATTATTTTTATCCAGAGCTACGGAACTCCAAATTAAGATCCACTAATTTTCCCTGAAACTATACTCACATATCTTCTTACTGTAAAGTTTCCAGAATTTTTGGCTCAGCCAATCGTACAGTTTATTCTTTAAAGTCTCCCATATTTTGCTGTCCGACAGTTCTGACCCCTCTTCACTAAAAATTTATTTTCTTGAGGTACAGAACTCGAATAATGTTCCCATTTGTTTTTCTTGAAAATATACTCGTTAATAAATTCAAGAATATAACTTTTATCCCTTTATTATTTTTTTAAAATTTTTAATGAATTTCCCAAGTCAGAACAGGGGATTCCAAAATCATTCTGACCCTGTCTTATAAAAATTCAAATATCTCATAATCTAAAATTCATTTGCTTACACCGTCTCTTTTATGCAAAAATTTATTCAATAAGCTTAAATTTCATATCTTATTCAACTTCTAATTCAATTTCCACCATTTTTGGTGAATTTTCAAAATGATTCAACTGCCGTAGTAGTTAGGCCCGAATCTGGCGTGCCACATTGAGGTGCTTTTCGAAAACCAAGTTTTTTGTAGAGAACCTCTATTGTGAATAAAATCCCAGTTACAACGGTTTATTACTAATATTATTCGAGATTTATTAATGAGTTATTACCCTCAAAACCTAGTTCGTTGCGAAAGCTTAATTTAAAACAATTGACTTATGAAAACGGGATATTTACAATTTTGTTGCGAAAGTGTGGTGTTTTGAAAACAGATATTGTTTTAGAAAATTACGATTCAATGTTTAGTAGTTTTAAAATATAATAAGCTAAAAATCCCAAATTAAAAACCAGAATTTAAGAGAGACCTTATTACAACCTAAATAGAAAACGATTTAAATAAAGTAGAATAAAATTACTAAAATTTAAGCTGCTCGTAGTGTGGCCACCTCCGAGTCCTCCTACACGTCGAACTGCCTACTGAGGATTACCTGAAAAAAATTAAAGAGAGGGGGTGAGTTTACGAAAACTCAGTGTGTACATCCTCATCAGTAAGAACATGCATCAAAACAATTCGGGCCCAAGCCCATTAAAGTAACGGTGGCAATTGGGCATTAGCCCAAAATAGCCTCGGTTGAGCCTTAACCCAAGTCAAATGTCACATGTCATACATATAAATCGGGGCCTAAGCCCATCTCAGTAATATAATCCAGATATGCAATGCGTTTATGCCCATACCAACCCTGCACTCCGTCTCCTGTCCAACCCTACACTCCTGTGGGGATTTAATCGACCAACCCATCCCTACACTCCTTATGTAGCACTAGTTGCGGCACTAACTTATCGGTGCAGCATAGCTGCTCGGTGGCTAAAAAGCCTTCAATAGCGGTATTACAATTGGCACAAAGCCATCGGTGGATCAGATTATATTTGGCACATAGCCATCGACGGTAATATAATCGGCACCTGACCTTTGGGTAAATATGATCGACACGAGTCATCGATATATAAGTTAGGCACATAGCCACGGTAAATACGATTGGCACAAAGCCATAATATCGGCACAAAGCCTTTGGTATTGGCACAAAGCCCATAATTACGGCACGAATCCCATATTAATGGCACACAGCCCTCGATAACATTATCGGTGCAGCATGGCTGCTCGGTGGCTAAAAAGCCTACGGTGGCTATAAAGCCTTTGGTGGATCCACAGTCGTCAAGCGACCATGCGATCCTATTAGCACTTCCTCCGTATTAATAATCCCAACCCCATGCAATATGTCGTGTATGTCATGCTCAATCATTATACGTGTATGCAAAATGGCCATGCTCAGTAACAATTATTTAAACATGTAATAAAAGCATATCAGTCATACAACCACAGCCAAATTAGTCCACTCATTGCACAAGTCGATCATTTACCTACAAGGGCAAATCAGTCATTTTACCCTATAAGGGTATTTCGGTAATTCTACCCTACAGGGGTAGTTCGGTAATTCTACTCATAACCAATCCATGTATGCAACGCATCTCAAACATAATCAATCATACAATTAACACATACAACGCTAGTACTACCACGAGGGTACAACGGTTATTTTGTCGTTTAGGGGTAAAACGGTAATTTCGTAAACTGAGGGTATTTCAGTAATTTTGTAAATCGGGGGTATTTCGCTAATTTTGCAAATTGGGGGTATTTCGATAATTTCGTAAACTGGGGTATTTCGGTAATTTTGCTAACCGGGGGTATTTTAGTAATTTCACAAATCAGGGTATTTCAGTAATTTCACAAACCGGGGTATTTCAGTAATTTCGCAAACCGGGGTATTTCAGTAATTTCACAAATTGAGGGTATTTCCGTAATTTTGCAAATCGGGGGTATTTCGGTAATTTTACAAACTGAGGGTATTTCGATAATTTCACAAACCGGGGGTATTTCGGTAATTTTACAAACTGGGGGTATTTCGGTAATTTTTTAAACCAAGGTTATTTTAGTAATTTTGTAAACCAAGGGTATTTTAGTAATTTTGTAAACCAAAGGTATCTCAGTAATTTCGCACCAGCAATGGCCTTTCCAAAGGCCTAATGTCACCTCGAGCGACTCAATTACCATTTCTGGTCGTACCGGACTATTGGGCCTAAAACCCGATTTCGGCCCATTCGGACCCACACGCTCGTGTGGCCCACCTAACACAAATCTAGCCACGTATATGAGATTCACCTAGTCTAGTTCACTATATACTACACCATCATATATTTTATTCAATTGGGCCTATGGGCCCATTGGGCCCACTTCAGCCCATCGTGGCCCAAGCAGCCTCAACCCACAAGAATACTACTGATGGCCTCAACTATCGCGTCGAAGCCCCACGCGTGCGTTCGCACGCCGCGTGTGGCTACTACTATTGCCGTGGACCGGCACTTCGGCATTTGCCGCCTACAACTAGAGTAGAGAGAGAGTTACACACCGATAGGAATCGGTGCTAATCCGCGCTCCGACCACTCCTGTGCCCAAACGCCCTCCAAGGTATTCTTCCTCCTATCATAGAATGCTCTATATATAGCTAGCTTCTCACCTTCCTTCTTTGTATCTTTCCGATGTGGGATCCCTTCGTCAGTAGAGTTTAAATCCAACTCAAACTCTTGCCGTCCAATTCGCAAAATAAATACTCCCTTGCTTTTCATGAAATTCGAACCTAGGCTCCCTTCAATAGTTCAACACGCCACTTGCCACCAAGCCACAAGCTCCTCTTATGTCTTAAACCATGCGCAACTAAATATAAATCTATAGCCAAATTCTAAAGTCCATTTAAAAAGAAAACCAAAATGCAAGAGCCAAGACTTGAACATTGGACCTCCTTCCTTCCCTGTGGCGTCACTCCCTTGCCTCTAAGTGGCGTCACTTTGCCACTACACCACACCTCCACTTGTTTCATTTTTCTCCACATTTTATTCTTAAAGCCTACCTACCAACTCCCAGGGTTTTTTTCACCTAAAACCAAAATTTTCCTAAAGCCTAAATTTGATCCCGGGACTTCATAGAAGCCCCCTAACCTTCCAAAATCACTCACCTAATAGGTCCAACAAGCCGTTCTCTTGTTCTCAAAAAATTTTAAATGCTACTACGCCCAAGGCCCATTGGGCCCAATCCTACTAGGCCCAACTTCAGGTCGTTACATGTCCAAACTGTTTTATTGCTAATTTTACTCTATCATGTTTTCTTTGTATAAATTCTCATTTACACACTTATAATACTTAAGCATATCCATAGTTAGCCATGCCAATAGCTAGTCATAATCAAATATTTACATGCCATTCATTGGCCAATTTAACTTATACATCAACAACAAAAACTTGAACATTTCATTTCTCAATTTAATTTGGCTTAAAAGCCTCACACATGATCACAATCCACATTTCCCACATATTCTTACATCATAAGCATGGACTTAGCTCTTTGTCATTGATGCATAAACTTAGCTCTTTGTCCTTGATGCATAAACTTAGCTCTTTGCCCATCGAACTACTCGGAATATCAAAGGACACTCAATCTCATCATACATGTATCACGATGCCAATGCCATATCCCAGATATGGTCTTACATGGGATCACATCTCGATGCCGACCCCATATCCCAGATATGGTCTTACACGGGATCTCATATCTCGATGTCGATGCCATGTCCCAGACATGGTCTTATACGAGATCGTATATAGATGCCGAGGCCATGTCCCAGGCATGGTCTTATACGGGACCTCCTCCATTTGGTGCCGATGCCATGTCCCAGACATGGTCTTATACGGGACCTACATTCGGTGCTGATGCCATGTCCCTGACATGGTCTTATACGGGACCTTCTTTATCTCATGTTGTGACATTAGTATCCTTGCTATTCCGAATGTTCAACCGAGACTTCAACTTAACATATTTTCATCATACTCTCATCGAGGCATCATTAGTCGATTTCATAGAAACAATATTCATTTCACATAATATCTATAAATTAAAAAAAATATAAAAACATATGTAGCTTTAATTTCACACAAACTTACCTCGATACCAAAATGGCAAGAAGGGACCTAACCGTCAGTTACTCGTTTTTTCCCCCGTTCTAAGTCCGAACCTCATTTTCTTTGATCTATAAAATCACATTTAGCTTACTTATTAGTCACATTATTCATTGTGACCCAAAAATCATACTATGGCAAAATTATGTTTTTGCCCCTAAACTTTGTCATATTTGCACTTTTGCCCCTAGGCTCATAAAATGATTTTTATTCTATTTCCTTGTATTTTAGGCCTAGCAAAACCATTTTCATAACTATAGCAGTCCACAATTTGCATTCATTCACACATTTTTCATACATTTTTCAACTTTTTACAGATTAGTCCTTTTATGCGATTTCATCGAAAATCACTTAGTAAAAGACGTTTACTACACACCGAGCATTCATATTCTACCATTAGACATCCAAGCACATGCATGTAATCCATGGGTAAATTTTTAAACACAAACCCTAGCTCAAAATAATGGTAAAAATAGCTAAACCGAGTTACGAGGATCTCAAAGATGGACAAAGAACTTTAAAAACGGGGCTTGGATGCACTTACTATTGAGCTTGAAAGCTTGAAAACCCTAGCCATGGCTTCCCCCATGCTAAATTCGGCCAAGGAAGAAGATGGACAAAGGTTTTTGACTTTTATTTTGTCTTTTAGTCCATTTAATTACCAAATTACCAAAATGCCCCTAACTTAAAAATATCCTATTTCACTTATCTAATGTCCATTTTTGTCCAACAATTTAACCAATGGTCTAATCTCCATTTAAGGACCTCCAATTTAAAATTTCATAGAAATTGGACACTTCTAACATGTGGAACTCAACTTTTGCACTTTTACAATTTAGTCCTTTTGACTAAATTGAGTGCCCAAACATCGAAATTTTTGAACAAAAGTTTCACAGAATCTTTCTGTGAAATCGTAGACCATAAAAATATAATAAAAATAAGATTTTTCCTCATCGGATTTGTTTCCCCCAAAACCACTGTTCCGACTAGGCCCAAAATCGGGCTGTTACAATATAAATCTTTGTGTTTCCACACCCCCAAACTTAAATCATTGCTCGTCCCGAGTAATGCACAAATTTCAGAAAGAATTTCTCGGAGATACTTTTGAAAAACTCCTTCAGAACAACTTTCTTCTCAAAATTATGAATTTAATATACTTAGGCTCAAAAATAAGAAATTTGATAATTATGCTACTTAAGTATACATATTGTTCAAATTACACCCAACAACTATTATAATAGCAAAATTAGACTAAACGCCTCTTTAACAAAGACATGTTAACCCTTACCAATTTGATTTTTTTTTATTCCCTTATTCAAGACTAAGTTGCAATCATTAGTTTAACTTATGTCTTCATATGTTGATCTTAGCAATATCTCTCCACTAATGTAGGTAGCATAGAAACTTGAATCAATAGGTCTTTATTAAGGTTGTAATGTGGCTAGGCTATGGGTAGGTAAAAGATAGATAAATTTTGGCTTAAAAATGCTAGACTCAGCGTAAAATCGAACATTCGAAATTTTTACCTTCGATACACCAACTTATTTTACTTTCACATGCTCTATTGTACATCTATTTTCTTTCGAGTACATGTGTGTGTGTGTGTGTTTTTTTTTTGAATTCAAATTCGAGCACTTGCTTCATGTACTAAAATTTTTGAGCAATTGATACTTCTTTTCAATTCCCCTAAACTTATTTTCAAACAATATTCTGAATAGTATTGAGTCTAGGGTTTGGGACAATTAAAGATAATGAAGAGAAAAGTGACGGCTAAATATTGCAAAGGTCCAAATAAAACTAGGCCATATAGTCTCAAAGTTGGGTTTCAAAGGACAATTTTATCATGGTCGGTTTGAAAGGCTCCAACGGTCCAAACAATAATTGCCTAAATCATTTTCAATATTCCATGCTTCCTAGGATTTTGCCTCAAGAAATTACTAAGTCAATTCTAAAGAGTTAAACTTTCATGCATGCCTAATTTTTTCGTAGGGAACTAAAAATTTTATGGTACGAATTTGCATGCTTTATTAAAAATAGTTCATATCATTATTAAGCTAACGTAATAACTTATTGAAATAATAGAACTTTATTGATACTGAAGTTTAGCATACTTAACAAAATTTCAAATTATTGAACAAAATATATCCTAATCATAATTAAAAGAAAATTTTATTCTGAGTGGAATCAATTCAAATTTTCGGTCCCCCTACTTAAAGTGAACAATGTCCTCATTGTTTAAAGTGAATAGATACTATACACCAGGTAGGATTCTAGAAAAGAGGAGGTGAGTCAAACTGACTACTTAAGTACCAAGCTCTCTCTAAATCTAATCCTAGACATGTATATACCTATTGCCACACTCTAGCCTTTGTGACTTGTTCAGATTTTATTCATGATTCCTATCTCTTGTTTTATTGTGCAAAAATAAAAATTCCTAATTAACCTAATCCTAAAATAACTTAAGAATAAAAATAAAATAAAGTTGAGGTCCTCCCTTTGTTATTTGTTTGCCGATCCTTCCGAATTCGACTCATCTTTTTCTCTATCATTATTGCCTTTGCATGAATCGCTTTGCTCCCTCTTCGATAATGAACTCCATGGTTCAAATATGAAATCTGGAAACTCAGGCACAAAAATAAATGGGTCATTATAAATTTTCCTAAGGGCACTCCTCATCGAGTCATCCCTTATTTTTGAGTATCTCCAGTAGGCTTGTTGCTTCCATTGCATGTGTTGCATTAAGTCCATCAGCTTTGACAGCTCATCTCGAAGATCTAGGCTGGCCGGTAGGGCTCCAAACATTGAGGTTTCGATATCAGGTGCAGCTTCTGGTTCCATTGGTTCTGCCTCATTAGGGACTTCAGTTGATTGCTATGGCGGGATCTCAGTGGCGTCATCTTCTGCTTCTTCGGGATCCTCACTCTCTTCAAGTCATTGCTGTAGAACAGAATCTCCAGCTACTTGGTAGAGGTCCCAATCGGTGATTGTGCCCTGACTATACCCTGTCTTCTTTACGTTCGCAAGAATTTTTGCTTTTAAGCACAGAATTGTTATCGTAAAGGGGAAATAGGCTGGGCCAGAATGTCTAACGGCACAATTTCGCATTTCTCTTAGGATGATTTTTCCCACATCAATGGTCTTTCTAGTTAGAATCGAGTATAATAGGACCATTCGCTCTAATGAGATTGTAGTCCCATGCAAACTAGGCATCAGGCTGAAACGGATGAAATAGAACCATACCTTCGCAAGTGGTGTCAAATATTCTCTTCGACACGTGTGGATTCATTGCTTTGACACAGCCCACTTAGAACCCGGAACTGTAAGTTCCTCGAGAATTTATTGCAAATTTTTAGGCTTAATGTTGCTCAACAAAGAAGAATATTCATCGTTTTCGAAATCAGGTAATTCAAAGAACTCATTAATAGCATTTGAATTTATTGGTACCTTGATTCCGCGAACTGGAACTTCGGTCAATTCTCTTGAGGTTAAGTTCGCATAGAATTCATGAACTAGTTCCTCATCCACACTTGGTCTCTTTTCACAAAACAATTCCCAATTGAGGGCTTCAGCAACTTGACGAATACGTGCCATAAAGTCTCTGTAGTTGCTTTCCTTCAATGTGAAGCCTTTCTCTGGATGCATCTGTTGATTTTTGAAGATACTTTCATATCTTACTTTGGCTTCTTCACAGTGGAACTTATTTTGTGTTTCATCGATTTGGGCGGAGGCACAAGTTCTCTTGCGAGGAATAATTGACCTGAACATAAAATGGAAAAAAATATTTTCTCAAAAAATTAATTAAAAATTATTAATAATTCATAAAGAAAATTAGGTCTTACCACCTTTTTTGAAAAAAAATATGTAAGAACTCTTAAAAATAATAATGAAGAAATAGATGGTAATTTAAAAGGAGGGTTGGAGGCTTAAGGGCTTGGTGTGTGGGTGAAGGAGGTGTGCTGCACAAGTGTGCAAAGCAACAAGCAGCAGCGCACGTGGGGATGAAGCAGGTAGCGCGCACAAGGGCTAGTCCGAATGTGCAGGGAGATGGTGTGGCAGCAAGCAACACGCGTAGCAGGGAGCTTCGGCAAGCAGGCCTGGTGTGCTGGGCCACTGGTGCTTGCGACGTGAGCCGGAGGCAGCAGGCGTGAGGCAGAGGCCTGGGCAGCAGGCGTGAGGCAGATGTGCTGGCCGACTGCTTAGGGACTTTTCGGCACTCAAAGGTTTGGGTGCTTTGAGGTTTTAGGTGTTGAATGGATGAGAAGAATAGAATAGATGGATGGAATATATAATGGAAGGAGTAGGAAGTTGAGTGAAATTCTTAGAGAAATTTAATAATTTAAATATTCTAAGTCTAGTCCTACTCAAAGTTAACAACAATTAATAATTAAATATATTCATATGAAATTATCAATTGCTATTAAATTATTAAAATAAACATAAAATATAATTAAATAAAATTAATCCTAATTCTATGCTAAGTTGATAAAAATTAATATATAAATTATAATGGATATAATTATATATTAAAGTTTATTAATAATTTATAAATATATAATATTAAGTAAAAATATTTATTCTAGATGCCTTTTAAAAATATTTACAAAGAGAGGCACCTAAATTTTTATTAAAAAAAAGAAGAAGAGCAATTAAGTTTTAAAAATACTTCAATTAAGTCCGTAGACTTAATGAAAATTTAAAATTGAGTTGCTAATTAAAAATTGGATCAAAATTTGACCGTTTTATTTGAAAAATTAAAAAATTATTTTGTCATTTAGGGAATAATTTCTCGGAAAATTATGTAAAAATCAATTCACAGGAAGATTAGAGGGGTCACAAGCGGTCCCACTTAAGTTCCAATCTCCTAGACAAAATTTATTTAAACATAATAAACCCAAAAATATACCCTAAATAATTTATTAAAAACAAAAAAAATTAAATATCTGATAAACTGAACAAGATTTGATCCCGTTCAAGTTTTTCTCTGTAGTAATGTTTCAAACGCTGAGCATTGACTTGATAATTACCTCCCTTACCTTGGAGTTCAACAACTCCATATGGATAGACGTGATGAATCGTAAATGGACCGGACCAACGTGATTTTAACTTACCTAGGAAGAACTTCAATCTAGAATTAAATAACAAGACTTGATGACCTGCTTCAAATTCTCTAACTCGAATGTGCTTGTCATGCCATTTTTTGAGTCTTTCTTTGAGTAATTTGGCATTTTCATATGAGAACATTCGAAATTCCTCTAGCTCGTTGAGTTGGAGCATCCGTTTCTCTCTAGCAAGCTTAAGATCCAAGTTGAGTCGTCGAAGAGCCCAGTAAGCTTTGTGCTCTAACTCTAGAGGTAGATGACAGGCTTTCCCAAAGACCGACCTGTAGGGTGACATTCCTAAAGGTGTCTTGTGTGCTGTTCTGTAAGCCCATAAAGCATCATCTAGTCTCTTGGACCAATCTCGTCGGTTCGGGCAAACTACCTTCTCAAATATGCCTTTGATCTCCTTATTCGCCAGCTCAGCTTGCCCATACGTCTGCGGATGGTAAGCTATAGCAACCTTATGTTTCACTCCATGTTTATCTAACAACCATTTTAACCACTTGTTCACAAAATGGGTCCCTTCATCGCTGATAATAGCTCTTGGGGTTCCAAACCTTCTGAACACGTGTTTCTGCAAGAACTTCATCACAACCTTAGCATCGTTCGTCGGATAAGCTTCAGCCTCGACCCACTTGGACACATAATCTACTACTACCAATATGTACCTGTGACCAAAAGACGGAGGGAAAGGACCAAGAAAGTCAATACCCCAAACATCGAATAATTCTACCTCAATGATATTTGATCGGGGCATCTCATTTCTGTTGCTGACATTTCCAACCCTCTGACATCGATCACAACTCTTTACGTAAGTGTATGCATCCTTGAATAGTGTGGGCAAAAGAATCCGGCTTGTAATACTTTGGCCGCAGTGCGAGTACCTTCGAAGTGTCCCCCACTCGGAGCTGAGTGACAGTGGTATAAAATCTTCAATATTTCATCTTCTGCCACACATCTCCTGATCATCTGATCTGCACAGTTTTTAAACAAATATGGCTCTTCCCAGAAATAGTACTTCGCATCGTGAAGAAACTTTTTCCTTTGTTGATACGTTTTATCAATCGACATCAAACCACAAGCTAAATAGTTAGCAATATCAGCAAACCAAGGAATATTAAGGACATGATTTACCTTCAGTATGTGTTCATCTGAAAATGTCTCCTGAATCGGTACAAGTGGAGAATTTCCCTATTGAGGCTCCAATCTGGACAAGTGATCTGCTACTTGGTTTTGTACTCCCTTTCGATCTTGAATTTCTAGATCGAACTCTTGAAGTAGAAGTACCCACCGGATCAATCTCGGCTTAGCGTCTTTCTTGGCCAGTAAATATTTAATTACCGAGTGGTTCGTATAAATAGTCACTTTGGTACCTATAAGATAAGATCGAAACTTGTCGAAAGCAGATACAATAGCAAGTAACTCTTTTTCTGTTACCGTATAATTCAGTTGTGCTCCTGTTAGAGTCTGACTTGCGTAGTAGATGGGGTGAAAAACTTTGTTCCTTCGCTGGCCCATGACAGCTTCAATTGCGAAGTCACTTGCGTCACACATCAATTTGAATGGCAGATCCTAATTTGGTGTGACGATGATGGGTGCCGTAACTAATCGATTCTTCAACTCTTTGAATTCTCTTAAACATTCATCATCAAACTTGAATGTCGCGTCCTTCTCCAATAATTTGCACAAAGGTTTTGCAATTTTGGAGAAGTCTTTGATAAATCTACGATAAAAACTAGCGTGGCCCAAGAAACTCCTAACACCCTTTACAGATGTTGGAGGTAGGAGTTTCTCAATAACGTCTACCTTTGCTTTGTCTACCTCGATTCCATGTCTCGATATCCGATGCCCTAGAACAATCCCTTCTTATACCATGAAATGGCACTGTTCCCAGTTGATTACTAGGTTTGTTTCTTCACATCGTCTTAGTACCTTAGCTAGATTGGCTAAACAATCATCATAAGTGTCTCCAAATACTGAAAAGTCATCCATAAAAACTTCCAAACACTTCTCAACCATGTCAGTAAAAATTGACATCATACATATTTGAAATGTAACAGGTGCATTACATAAACCAAATGGCATGCGTCTAAATGCAAACGTACCGTACGGGCAGGTGAATGTCGTCTTATGTTGATCTTTCGGTGCTACTGTAATCTGATTATACCCTGAGTATCCATTGAGAAAATAGTAATAGTCTCGCCTCGTGAGTCTATCAAGCATCTGGTCCAAAAACGGCAAAGGAAAGTGATCTTTCTTGGTCGCCTTGTTCTGCTTTCGGTAATCAATGCAAATTCTCCATCCCGTAACCGTTCTGGTCAGTATCAACTCGTTATTCTCGTTATCAACGATCGTGATACCTCCTTTCTTCAGAACGCACTGGACCGGACTTACCCATGAACTGTCTGAGATGGGGTAAATTATACCCGCATCCAACCACTTGATAATTTCCTTCTTTACTACATCCTTCATGATGGGGTTCAGTCTCCGTTGTCCATCAATCGTTCCTCTCTCGCCATCTTCTAATATGATCTTGTGCATGCATACGGATGGGCTAATATGAATAATATCGGCTATGGTCCATCCGATAGCCTTCTTGAATAGTTTCAAAACTATGATAAGTTTCTCTTCTTGTTCAGTAGTTAATTCTGCTGAAACAATCACAGGCAGAGTAGAAGCGTTACCTAAATAAACATATTTTAAGTGTGTAGGTAGTACCTTGAGTTCTAACTTAGGTGGCTCCTCGATTGATGCTTTTGGCTGGGTGTAATCCCCTTTCTCTAATTCCAAAGATTCAAAACGGGATTGCAGATTAAATCCCTTTTGATTAGCTTCTAGCAAAGCTAAGTATTCATTCTCCTCTTTATCATTTGGAGGGTCTGATGTCAGAATTCGTTCCAACGGATCCTCAACATAGTTGAGTTCCTTCTCCACTATTAATTCCTCTAAATCGGATACTACAGAACAATAATAAATTGTGTCAGGAAATCATATTGACTTAAAAACATTAAATGTTACCTGATCATCCTGAACACGCATAGTTAGCTCGCCCTTCTACACATCAATAAGGGTCATTCCAGTTGCTAAGAATGGTCTTCCTAGGATAATTGGCACTTCTTTGTCTGCTTCAAAGTCTAGAATTACAAAGTTAGCAGGAAAGATAAATTTATCTACACGTACCAATACATCTTCAATTTTTCCTTCTGGATACGGTAATGATCGATCTGCTAGTTGAAGTGTAACCGTAGTGGGTCTAACTTCACCTATCCCCAACTTTCTAAATATTGACATGGGAATCAAGTTAATACTCGCACCTAAGTCACATAATGCCTTACCACAATAGGTTGCTCCAATATTGCACGGTATGGTAAAATATCCAGGATCCTTCAATTTTGGGGGTAGTTTGTCCTGAAGATATGCACTGCATTCCTTCATCAGGGCTACCGTCTCAAATTAACCAAGTCTTCGTTTCTTAGACAGGATATCTTTCATGAACTTAACATAATTCGACATTTTCTCAAGTGCTTCAACCAACGGGATGTTGATGTGAAGTTGCTTAAGTACGTCAAGGAACTTCTTGAATTGAATCTCCTGACTCTACTTCTGAAGTCTTTGAGGGTAGGGTGGTGATGGTTTCTTTACTGGAACTGGTAATGGTTGATTCGTCTTCTGTGGTAATTCCGCATCTAACGGAGTTGTTAGTTGATCAGATTTAGCTGGTTCTGAGGTTACCTTGTCGGGTTTTGCAGATTCTGGTTCTTGTGAAACTGGAATTTCAACACTCAGTTGAACTTCCTCTGAGTCTTGACCATCAGCTTGCTCCTTTTTGGCTTCAATGGTATTGGGCTCTATCGTCTTTCCACTCCTCAATGTCAGCACTTTGCAGTGCTCCTTTCTCAGATTTCTCAGATTTTTCGTATCACTAGGTAAGGTACCCTGTAGTCGGTTCCTAAGTTCAGTTGCAAGCTGGCCAATTTGGTTTTCCAGATTCTTCAATGTAGCTGTTTGGCTTTGGATTAAGGCATCATTCTTTGCCATGTATGCCTTTAGCAAACTCTCCAAGCTATTGGATGCTTCAGCTTAAACTGGTTTTTGAACTTGTTGAGGGAAACTAGGCAGTTGGGTTGGGCTGGGTTGGGTGTAAGTGTTACTGGTTCCAGTCCCTTGGTTACTCCAGGACAAATTCGGGTGGTTTCTCCATGATGGGTTATAAAAATTAGATTGCAGCCCTTGCCTTCCTCAGTTTTGGTTCTGATTACCCATGTAGTATACAGATTTTGGGTTCGACGGACATTCTTCAAACAAATGTCCTTCCCCACAATAGACAAAGGCTATATTCTCAAATTGATTAGGCGGCTGTGCTGCAAAACTATTAGACCCATTAGTAGTAAGATTTTTAAGCATTGAGGATATTGATGATACCTGAGATGCGAGTGAAGTAAGAGCGTCTACTTCATGTATTCCAATGACTCGTCTTCCTGACGCTGCTCGATTGGTTGGCCATTGATAGTTGTTGCTGGCGATCCTCTCGATAATTTCATAAGCCTCATTATAAGACTTAGAAAAGAGAGCACCATTAGCAGAAGCGTCCACTACCATCCTCGTGTGAGCGTTGAGACCATTGTAAAACGTCTTAAGTTGGATGCAATATGGAATTCCATGATGAGGGCACTTTCATAATAACTCTTTAAATCTTTCCGATGCCTCATACAAGGATTTGTCATCCATTTGTTGGAAGGCAGTGATCTCGTTCCTCAACTTAGCATTCTTGCTAGGCGGGAAATACTTCATAAGAAATCTCTCTGCTAACTCTTGCCATGTGGAAATTGAGTTCGGTGGCAATGAGTTCAACTAGGCTTGAGCTCTGTACCTTAGTGAATATGGGAACAACTTCAATCGTAATGCATCTTCAGGTACTCCGGCTAACCTCCATGAATAGTCTCAAGTGCAGATGAGGGTCTTCGGTAGGCATTCCACTGAATTGGCCCACTGTCTGAAGCATCTGGAATATGACTGGCTTCAGCTCAAATTGTTGTGCCTCGATTTTGGGTCTTCTAATACCCGGATTAAGATCATTGAACACTGGCACGACATATTGTCTTAAGGCTCTATCCCTATCATCAGCAATAAGGATAGGATTTTGAGCAAGGTTTGCTCCATTTTCTTGATTCATATTCTCAAAATTCATCTCTTCGATCCTCCTTTGATTTGGTTGTCTTCTACGTTGTCGAAAGGTTCGTTCTATCTCAGGGTCTACAGGGAGTAAATCGATAATTCAGTCAATACTCATAAACACCTAAAATATTCACAGAAAAAAATTAATTAAGTAAAAAATTAAACAGAAAATTAAACCAAAATGTAAGACTAACAAATTCACAAATAATGGCTTTTGAAAAACAGTCCCCGACAACGGCGCCAAAAACTTGGAACGATGGAAATGTGCAATTGTACACAATCGTAACAAGTAATAAAGTGATAAGTAAATGTCGAGTTATCGTACCCACAGGGACTGCAAAAGAATTATTTATGAAAGTAATTTTAAACACTTTGGTGAAGGAAAAATATTTGGTTTTAAAAAGAGATAATAAAAAAAAACTAAGAGTTAAAAACTAAGTGAAATAATTAAAATAAAACAAAAAAATTCTAGTGCACGATTCCAAATATGATTTAATCAAGATGATATAATTGTGTTGGATTAATTATATTTCCGTACCTTAGAATTATTAAACTTATGCTTATACTTGTTACGAATAAAGCACGGCAACTCGGTAATTTGCTAACTTATGAACATAATTACAAATAAAAAATCCATTCATCTCTTGTACATATTTCTATGTCAATTCGACTGATTAAACAGATTTATAAAGGTAAACATGTTATTGCACATACATACTTATTAAATTAAACAATCTCTCGCATATTCCTATGTCGATTCAAACAATTAATTCAACCTAATAAGCATATAAAAGACTATGTGAGGTAACAAAGTACCCTTACCTTGAAACAGTTTAATCACAATAATCTTGCAAGTTATGCAAGGCATATGTATCGCCAAATACAATGCTAATCTAATCTTCAGCTACCTTAGAAGAATTAAACATGCACTTGATTAAGTCATCGTGTCCATTAATTACAATTTCAATGCGTTTAAATAATTAATTCTTTAGTTATCTAAACAATTTTAATGCCGAATAACTTAGGCATGATTTTACTTAATCAAGCATTTTACCGAGGCCTATAACAAGGATAAACATAAATTTAACAAATCAAGAGGACGAAATGCAATCAACCCAACACGACTTAATTCAAGCTAGATTGATTAAAATAACCATTTCAAAGACATGAATATTCATAGATGAGTTCATAATAAAAACAACAGAAATTAAAAAGATAGGGAACAAAAACCAAATCCGGTGTTTCTCCGTGGCTTGACTGATTGCTACTTCTTTCGTCTCTATTGTCCTTGCCGATCAAGGCTTCTACAAACACTCGCTTGCTGCCCCAAATGGCTGAGAAAACATCTCTTTTCCAAGAGGGGAAATCGGCACAAGAAGGCTTGGTTTTTTGGAGAAAAAGAGAGAATGGAGAGAAGAGAAGTGATGAGAGAATGAGAGTGTTGAGGGATGATTTGAATGGGCATAAAAGGGGGGTTTATATAGCTGAGGATGACTGCTAAAAATAGCAAATTTTAGCAGCCAAAGAGCCCCCTCATGGCCGGCCATCTTACATGGCAAAGTTGAGACTTTCAACTTTGCTAAAATTAGCCTGGGGCAAATCTGTAAAGCCTTAATTTAAGGTGAGGTTTGAATGCAATTTGGAAGTCTTCCAAGGGCCTTTTTGCAAGCTCATTTAATCAGCTAAAATGCTGATTTGGGTCAGCATTTGAACGGCCTGGCTGCCCAATTGGTGGCTGGTTCTTGGCTTTTGCTCAATTTGGTTCAATCAAAAGTGCGGTTCAATGGGCCCTTTTTCCATAATTAATTAAAATTAATTTATTTAGCCCAAATTAAATTGGGAATAAATTAAAATTAATTATATTATGAATCAATACACATATTTGGACTGTCTTAGGCTGGAAATTATTTCACCTTGTTACTTCGAATTGCTTCCCAGTTTTGTTCTTATAACGGTGTCTGCCGGGTCAATTTTCGCCTTTTGTACGAATCTGTCAAAAATAATCAAAATTCACTAAAAATAATTTTAAAATTGACTAAAAATTAACATGTTCAAATTTTTAATACAATTTAATTATTTTATAATAATTAATAATTTTATGACAAAAATTCTATCGAAAATGCATGATTTTAAGTAAAATTAGGTATGAAAAAGTATATAAATCTTTGTGTTTCCAGTCACAAAGACGGTAGTTAGCAAATTTTTGAAGAAAAAGATCATTTGTTGGTATGGAATGTCAGAAAGGATCGTATCTGACAATGCATTAACTTTGAACAATAGCACGATAGCGGAGGTCTGTAGTCAATTCAAGATTAAACATGACAACTCGTCACTATATCGCCCAAAAATTAATGGTGCAGTGGAGGCAGCTAATAAGAACATTAAGAAGATCATGGGGAAAATGATAGATACTTATAGAGATTGGCATAAGAAGTTACCATTTGCCCTATATGCTTATCGAACGTTTGTCAGAACCTCTATCGAGGCAACACCTTTCTCATTTGTTTATGGAATGGAGGCAGTCTTGCCCATTAAAGTCGAGATTCCTTCTCTCCGAGTTTTATCAAAGTTGAAGTTAGATGAAGTAGAATGGATCCAATCTCGGTATGATCAGTTAAACTTGATCGAAGAGAAGAGGTTAAAAGCTATCCGTCATGGTCAAATGTACCAAAAATGAATGATGTGAGCTTATGACAAAAAGGTCTGCCCCAAGGAGTTCCATAAAGGGGACTTGGTGTTGAAAAAGATCATTCCCATACAAAATGACTTCAAAGGAAAATGGATGCCAAATTGGGAAAGACCTTATGTGGTAAAGAAATCCTTTTCAAGAGGAGTGCTGATTCTAACCGATATGGATGACAAAGATCTACCCAATCTTGTGAATTTGGATTCAGTCAAAAAATACTTCACATAAAAAAAAAAGAGGGAAAGGTCAAGGCGAAAACCCACAAAGGGCGTCTTGAGACCAAAGGAGTTTTTACTTGAAAACCTGAAAAGGGCGACTCAAATTATGATCAAAGAATTGGCGTGTAATAGTTGTTTCCCATCAAAGGTAAAAAGGAGGAAAAACTTTACATCTTGGGGCATCAACAAAGTACTCTAGATCTCCTAGACACATATCAGGCTCAAAATGTTCTTCAACAAGTTTGCTCAAAGAAGCTCATACTGCGATATCTGGGGCACCTAATTTTATCTCACTCACTTTGGGTTTTGGCAACGTTTGCCACTTTGATTAATATTTTCATTAAGAGTTTTGCCTTCAATAAATTTCAGTCTTATCCTTTTTTACGACCTTGTTACAGCATTTTTGCTTTGAAATAAAAGTTAGTGGACTAACAATATTAAAGTATAAAACGATTTCTGCATATCGCTCTAAAAATTTCTAAATAGTATAGGGACCTGAAACATGACCACTAGTTAGAAATAACCAAATTTGAAAGTTAGAAGGATCCTGAAATGAATAGCCCAGATTGTGATTACCTCTTCGGGTTTCTTGTCAAAGATACCAGACCTGAACAAGAGGGCATGGTAATACATTAGTGATAGAACCTTGACAAACAACAAGTAATGTCAGCCTAAGCACTAAAAAGGGGACCATTCTCGAATATGACATTCTGCATTCATACAAATATCATTCATATACATCTAATTAGAAGCATTTGGTTCATTCATATCATAACATCCTAATCGTTTGGACTAAAATATAGGCCTATGAAATGGATTCTACAAGTCCAGTTCTCCTAGAGAACGGTGTAACAGATTAGTGAAACCTCAAATCCTATACCCCTAAAGTTGCAGTGGGTCAGATTGAAGCAACAGTGTAACAGATCAGTGAAACCTCAAATCCTATACCCCTAAAGTTGCAGTGGGTCAGATTGAAGCTACAAGTCCTATACCCCTTAAGTTGCAGTGAGTCGGAATGAAACTACAATGGTGAATTTTATCTCCCTAAAGTTGCACTGGAGCAAGATGAAGCTACAAATCATATACCTCTAAAGTTGCAGTGGGTCGGATTGAAGTTACCATAACGAATTTTATCTCCCTGAAGTTACAGTGGAGCAAGATGAAGCTACAAATCCTATACCCCTGAAGTTGCAGTGGGTCAGATTGAAGTTACCATAGCAAATATTATCTCCTTAAAGTTGCAGTGGAGCAAGATAAAGCTATAAATCCTATACCCCTAAAGTTGCAATGGGTCAGATTGAAGTTACCATAGCAAATCTTACCTCCCTGAAGTTGTAGTGGAGCTAGATGAAACTACAAATCCTATACCCCTGAAGTTGCAGTGGGTCGGATTGAAGTTACCATAGCGAATCTTATCTCCTTGAAGTTGCAGTGGAACAAGATAAAGCTACAAAACCTATACCCCTGAAGTTGCAGTGGGTCGAATTGAAGTTACCATAGCAAATCTTATCTCCCTGAAGTTGCAGTGGAGCAAGATGAAGCCACAAATTATATACCACTAAAGTTGCAGTGGGTCAGAGTAAGATGAGGCTACAAATCCTATACCCCTGAAGTTGTAGTGAGTCAGATTAAAGTTACCATAGCAAATCTTATCTCCTTGAATTTACAGTGGAGCAAGATGAAGCTACAAATCCTATACCCCTAAAGTTGCAGTGGGTCAAATTGAAGTTACCATAGCGAATCTTATTTCTTTGAAGTTGCAGTAGAGCAAGATAAATCTACAAATCCTATAACCCTAAAGTTGCAGTGCATTGGATTAAAGTTACCATAGTGAATCTTATCTCCCTAAAGTTGCAGTGGAACAAGATGAACCTACAAATCCTATACCCTTGAAGTTGCAGTGGGTTGGATTGAAGTTACCATAGCGAATCTTATCTCCCTGAAGTTGCAGTAGAGCAAGATAAAGCTACAAATCCTATACCCCTGAAGTTGCAGTGGGTCAGAGTAAAGCTACAATAGCGAATCTTATCTCCCTGAAGTTGCAGTGGAGCAAGATAAAGCTACAAATCCTGTACCCTTGAAGTTGCAGTGGCGTGTAACAGCCTGATTTTAGGCTTAGTCGAAACAGTGGTTTCGGGACCACAAATTTGACATAAGAAAATTTATTTTTATTATATTTTTATGGTCTACGATTTTCACGAAATTATTTCGTGAAAACTTTGTTCGAAAATTTTGACGTTTGGGCACTCAATTTAGTCAAAAGGACTAAATTGTAAAAAATGCAAAAGTTGAGTTCTACATGCTAGAGGTGTCCAATTGTTATGAAATTTTAAATTGGAGGTCCGTATATGGTAATTAGACCATTGTTTAATTTGGTGGACAAAAATGGACATGGTTAGGCATGTTTCCAAAGTTTTTCATTAAGGGCATTTTGGTCATTTAGTTATTAAAATGAATTAAAAACAAAATTAAAAGCCAATTTTTGTCCATCTTCAACCCCTTGGCCGAAAATTACATGGAGAAACCATGGCTAGGGTTTTTCAAGCTTCCAAGCTCGATTGTAAGTCCGTTCTAGCCCCGTTTTTAATGATTTTTACGTTTTTAAAATCCTCGTAACAAGATCTATCTATTTCTACCACTAATTTGAGATTTGGTTAAAGTCTAGGGTTTTTAACCATGATGAATATGTGTGTATTTTTATGTTTAATGGTAGAAAATGCATGTTTATGGTTAGAGAAATGACTTTTACTAAGTGATTTTCGGTGAAAATGCCTAAAAGGACTAATTTGTAAAAGTTATAAAATATGTCATAAAAGTGTGTTTTAATGGAAATTGTGGGCTGTTATAGTTATGAAAATGGTTTGGCTAGGCTTAAAGTACAAAGAAATTGAATGGAAATCATTTTACGAGCCTAGGGGCAAAAGTGTAAATATGACAAAGTTTAGGGGCAAAAATGTAATTTTTGCCAAATATGATTTTTGGGATGAGTTGATTAGTATAATGATTAAATAAGTTAAATGTGATGTTTTAGATCAAGAAAAACAAGGTTCAAATCTAGATCGGGGAAAAATAAGTAATTGACGAATAAGTCCTTTTCATCGATTTTGCTTTCGAGGTAAGTTTGTATGTAAATAATGCATCGTTTTTACTTACGTTTTCATATTTTGATAAATGTTATGAATTGTGGCTGAATATTTGATGTAATTGACAAAATATCGACAAGTGAGAAATTTCCCGGTTGAACCTTAGGAATAAAAATGGATACGAGTGACATGTTCACTAGAAACCTATGTGAAATCTAAGTGAAATAAGTGATCCGAGTCTTTGTCCGTGCACGTTCTACGGTGGTGGAGAAGTTATCCGGCATGTGTTACGGATACTCGACAGCCTTGTGTAAGCAAGACCGTAGTTTCGTCATGATCGGCGGCCAGTGTGAGCGCACCCGAGATTGTGACTATGTGAAACGGGTGTTTGGTCTTATAAGTTCTACCAGTGGTCGGGTAATTTGGCATGCGTTGCGGATACCGATACCTTGTGTGAGCAAAGACCGAGTAGTTACGTATGTATGACCGACGACTTGTGTGAGCAGACAGTGAATGTGATTAGCTCGAGAGCGAGCCTATGTGAAAAGTGTGATATGAAGCATCTTTAGCTACAAGTGTGGCACTTATGTGAAATTTTCGTGTATCCATTATTATTCCGATGCGTTTAACGGGAAATGACTAAGTGCAAACAAATATGACTATGTGATGAATAAGTGCAGTTATGTGTGTGTAAACTTATGAGCAATGTGCTCGATATGTGATCAAACTTCGGTAAGATTGATACAGAGTAAGTGTTAAAATGAAAGTTACTATAAAGAAAACATGAAAGAGTGAAATTTAGAAATAAAACAGTTTTGGACAGCAGCAGTTATGTGTCTTTGAAAAATCACCAAAAATGGTGGAAATTGAATTTAGAAATAAAACAGTTTTAGACAGCATCTTATTGAGTCTATTTTCGCATAAAAGAAACGGTGTAAGCAAAAGAATTTCATATTCTGAGATATTTGAATTTTTGTGAGACAGAGTTAGAATGATTTCAGAATCCCCTATTTTTACTTTGGAAAATTATTAAAAATTGTAAAAAAATAGTTATGGGTTAAAATTTATATTTTTAAAATTCTAAATGAGTCTATTTTCAATAGAAACAAACGGGAACATCATCCAAATCCCGTACGAATAGATAATTAATTTTTAGTGAAGAAGGGTCGAATCTGTCAGATAGGAAAATAGGGGAGACTTTAAAGAATAAAATGTACTTATTGGCTAAACCAAAAATTCTGAAAATTTTATGGTAAGAAGATATGTTAGTCTAGTTTCAGGGAAAATTAACTGATCTTAATTTGGAGTTTTGTAGCTCGAGATATAAATGATTTAGTGACTATGACTCGAGTAGACAGCTTGAGATGAACATGAATAAAGAGTGGAACTATGTGCAATTATGATTGTATTATCTTGAGAACATATTGTGAAGATTTATAGAAGCCTGTTAATAAATCATTTATTATTTACATACCTACTTACTAAGCTATAATGCTTACCCCCTTTCCTTTCCTTTTTCCTATAGTGTCACAGATGCTAGCTCGAGTTGGAGGTCGTCGGAGATTCTATCACACTAACAAGTTATTGATTGGTATTGTATCAACGATCTTCAAGTATTTTTAAGTCTATGGCATGTATAGGGACTTGATTATGTGTATATGCTATTATGAGTTGGCCTAGAATGTTGGCCTATGCTATTTGATGGTTATTGTTGTATAAGGCCATTTAATGTGGCCAATTTTTGTTATGTTATAAGTCTATGATGATGCATTTCAAGGATGTGTATGCTTGCATATGAATGGTTAAGTGTATGTGTTCCGGTAATGCCTCGCACCCTATTCCGGCGTCGAATATGGGTAAGGGATGTTACAGTGGGTCGGATTGAAATTACAGTAGCAAGTCTTATCTCCCTGAAGTTGTAGTGGAGCAAGATAAAGCTATAAATTTTATACCCCTAAAGTTGTAGTGGGTCGGATTGAAGCTACAATAACGAATCTTATCTCCTTAAAGTTGCAGTGGAGCAAGATGAAGCTACAAATCCTATACCCCTGAAGTTGCAGTGGGTCAAATTGAAGTTACCATAGCGAATCTTATCTCCTTGAAGTTGCAGTGGAGCAAGATGAAGCTACAAATCCTATACCCCTAAAGTTGCAGTGCGTCAAATTGAAGTTACCATAGCGAATCTTATCTCTCTGAAGTTGCAGTGGAACAAGATGAACCTACAAATCCTATACCTCTGAAGTTTCAGTAGGTTGGATTGAAGTTACCATAGTGAATCCTATCTCCCTGAAGTTGTAATGGAGAAAGATAAAGCTACAAATCCTATACCCCTGAAGTTATAGTAGGTCAGATTGAAGCTACAATAGCGAATCTTATCTCCCTATAGTTGAAGTGGAGCAAGACAAAGCTACAAATCCTATACCCCTGAAGTTGCAGTGGGTCGGACTGAAATTACAATAGCGAGTCTTTTCTCCCTGAAGTTGTAGTGGAGCAAGATAAACCTATAAATCTTATACCCCTAAAGTTGTAGTAGGTTGGATTGAAACTACAATAGTGAATCTTATCTCCCTGAAGTTGCAGTGGAGCAAGATGAAGCTACAAATCCTATACCCTGAAGTTGTAGTGGGTCAGATTGAAGTTACCATAGCGAATCTTATCTCCCTAAAGTTTCAGTGGAACAAGATGAACCTACAAATCCTATACCCCTAAAGTTGCAGTAGGTTGGATTGAATTTACCATAGCGAATCTTGTCTCCCTAAAGTTGTAGTGGAGCAAGATAAAGCTACAAATCCTATACCCCTGAAGTTGCAGTGGGTCAGATTGAAGCTACAATAGCAAATATTATCTCCCTAAAGTTGCAATGGAGCAAGATGAATCTACAAATTCTATACCCCTGAAGTTGGGGTGGGTTGGAATGAAACTACAATAGTGAATCTTATCTCCATGAAGTTGCAGTGGAGCAAGATGAAGCTACAAATCCTGTACCCCTGAAGTTGTAGTGGGTTGGAATGAAACTACAACATCAAATTTTATCTTCTTAAAGTTGCAATGGTGCAAGATGAAACTGTGACACTAAATCTTGCCTTCCTAAAGTTGTAGCAAAGCGGATATAGTCAAGTAGAGTAACCAATGGATTGAATGAATGAGCTACTTGAAAAAGTGGTGCACCAAAGAAGTCGAGATTCGACAGGACCAGACAAAATTGGTCCTTCTTAAAGTCTTTGCTCCATTCCCGTCACACTACAATGAGCAAAGAGGGGCAGCTGTAGAAGCCCAATTTCGTCCGGCCCAATAAAAAATAAAAATAAAAGTCCATTAAATAGTCCATATTACAAGCCCAAATACAAAAAAAAAACTAAAAGCCCGAAAAACCCTAAAGCCCAAAGCCCACTATCTAAATCTAAATAGAAAGAAACCCTAATCCCCTGAGACTTCACCAACCGCTGCCGTTCCTTCACTTTGCCACATCAGTAGGCACGCCTCCCAAAGTCCCCACCCTCTGAGGTTTGCCTCCTCTGCCACCATTTCACCAAAATGGCAAGGGGCGTGCCTCTCCACAGCCATTGACCCTTGCAATGAAAAACTTGTAAAAAAGACAGAAACACAGAAGTAGAAAAGTAGGAATAGCAGAAATAATAAAGGAGAAAAAAAACTAATATCCTGTAATCTATTTGGCTATAAAAGCCGAAACCATTGTAACAAAAAAAGAAAGAAAGAAATTGAATACAAAAAAAAAAAACAACAACAAAGTTCAAAAAGAAAGTAGTTCATTTTATTTACTTTTTTTATTTTGAAAAAATAAGAGTAAAAAAAAGTTTAAATTTTTATCTGTTAAGAGCTGTCGTCGAGAACCACTTCCGATTTGAGAAGCCTCGTAACCACTTGGGGTTCCGTTGAGGGCTCGCTAGAGAGGGAAGAAATCGAATGGTCTCTTCTTCCCTTTTTTTTTACGGATCTCGGCCTTTTTTTGGGTGTTTTATCCTTAGATCTAACTCTAGGGATTTGAAAGGATTTTAAAGTTTTTTTTTTATTTTCCAACCACCGAAGGCTGTGGTCACCGACGCCGATGACCGGTGGCCACGGCGGCGTGCGACGATTTTGTGGCCGAAGGGGAAGAGGGGATTTGAGAGAAAAAAAGAAAGGGAATATTTTTTTTTTAAAACTGATAAAAATGATTTTTTTTAACATTTTAACTTATATAGACTCCTCAAAACGACATCGTTTTGGGCTTAGCTTTAGACGCCCAAAACTACATCGTTTCAAAGCCGACCCGAATAATCCGACCCAACCCCCTAGGATTCGCGTGTTTTCGCATGGAGGGGCTAATTGCCATTTTGGTCCTTCCGCTTTTTTGCTTCTTTTTAATTTCGTCCTATTCCTGTTTTATTTGTTTTAATTTTTACCCCATAATTTTAATTTCTTTGCAAATAAGTCTCTTGACCCACTATTGACCTACCAAGGAAATGACACGTATGCGGGGTTGGGAAAAATAACACCCTAGGTCCCTATAGTTTTTATTTTATTTTGATTTAATCCTTTGTTTGCTTTTTTTTGTTGTTTTTTTTTCTAATTTATGCTTAGAATTTCTTTTAGCTTTCAATTTAGTCCTTTGCCTACTTATTTGTTATTTGTTATTTTATTATTGTATTATTTCTAGAGGTGTTCATGGCCGGGCCGGGCCGGGTTCGGGCCGGGCTCAACTAAAAATTTGGGCCCATTCATCGAGCTCGGGCTGGGCCGGGCCTAAAAAATGGGCCTAAAATTTTGCCCAAGCCCGACCCATATAAAAATGTTAAAACCTGGGCTCGGCCAGGCCCGCCCGTATTAAATTTTTTATATTATTTTATATATTTTTTAAATATATATAATACATAAAAATACTAAAAAAATCAAAATAAATATTTCCCAACAAATTGAAAATAAATTTTAAAAAAATATGTAGACTTAAATAACACTAAGATAGATGTAACTTAACAAGCAAATACATCTAAAATAATAATAAAATTAACAAATGCCTTTAAAATAATAACAAAATTAACAATAAAATAAGTTTTATATAATATTCAATCAATAACAACAAAATAGTAGCAATATAATAGTAATATGGTAGCAAAATAGGGAGAAAACAACAAGAAAATAACATTCAAAAATAAAAAAAATAGTAGATTTTTTTTTGTCATTTAGTGAATTCGGGACGGGCCTGGGCAAAAATACCTTACCCGAGGCTCGGCCCATTTTTTAAAACGGGCCTTATTTTTTGCCCAAGCCCATTTTTCGGGCTTATATTTTTGCCCAAACCCTCCCAAATTTCGGTCGGGCCTTCGGGCCGGGCCGGGCCGCCTGACCCATGAACACCTCTAATTATTTCCAACACTTTAATTTATGATTATTTATATTTTTGCTCTTTTCTAAATTATACGATCTTATTTACATCCTTGAGTAGTTATTTTATTTTTTTTTATTTTTATTTTTTTCATTAAATATGATTATTATTACTATTATTATCATCATGTTATAGTCATTTACTATTTTACCCTCATTACCTTTACTACAATAATTTTATTCTTTTATTATTATTTCATTACAATGTTATTTCATTTGTACATGTGTAGCTATTTTATTTCTTTGCCATTATTTTATTGTATATTATGCTTACAAACACTCGTTCATTCGGTACCAAACTCAAACAAATTAATCGGACATCACATTAAATGTTATATTCGCTTTTACCCGATGCATATGAAATAATTAAAACCGAGATGATGTTCTTTAATTAGGGGGTTCGAGAAATTGTGCCCTAACTTACGGGGTATGACCCTCTCCTTGAACTTAAATAATCGAACATGCTTTTAAAATTAAATACACATATGACTTAGGTAATAATTAAATGGCGATTATTCTTATTTTCGAGGATTCGAGACCTGGTGCCCTAACTTACAGGGCATGATCTTTTCCTCTCAATTAAATCGAAATAAGAAGGCTTTTTCCATAAATTTTAATTTAGTTAGCGATATTTTAATCAAATAACATCATGCAAAAAAAGGGATCGTATATTAAATTTTCTTTGAATTCTCAGTTCTCGACACTAAGACATCAAGTAATCAACTAGGTACCAATTTTGGGCGTTATGAAGGTGTTAATCTTCCTCATGCGTAACCGACTTCCGAACCCATTTCCTGGATTTTGTAGACCGAAAATTGTCGTTTTAATAAATCTAACCTTTTATTAAAATGATCAAAATTCAAGGTGATCCGATCACACCTAATAAAAAAGATTGGTGGCGACTCTGTGTTCGTTTTTAAAATAAAAAGTCGAGTTCCAAAAACGGGTTTCGACAATAATTATATGTAATGCCCTGAATTTGGGCCTAGTAGAATTGGGCCCATTGGGCCTTGGGAATGGGAGCGTTTAAAAATTTTGAGAATAAGAGAACGGCACTAATGCGAGTTGGACCTATTAGGTGAGAGATTTTGGAGTGTTTAGAGGGTACTACGAAGTCCCGAGTTCAAGTTACTCCATAGGAAAAATTTTAATTTTTAGCCTTAGTGGAACCCTGATCTCTAATGGTATGACTCATAAATAAATAGTGCGAAAAAAAGACACAAAAGGAGTTGTGGTCTAGTGGCAAATGGCGCCACATGAGAGACAAGGAAGTCGGTCACACGGCGATGGTAGCCACACGAGCGTGCGAGCACACGTGTGGGAGCTTCGACATGATAGTTAAGGCCATCATGAGTGTTCTTGTGGGTTTAGGCTGTTTGCGCCACGATGGGCCGAAAAGGGCCATGTGGGGCCAATGGGCCCGTAGGCCCAATCGGATAAGTTTTATGTTTGTGTAGTAAATATTAGACTGGACTATATGAATTCATATCTGTGGCTAGATTTGGGCTAAATGGGCCACACGAGCGTGTGGGCCCATTTGGGCCAAGAATGTGCCCTAGGCTTATTCGCATCGTTATCTCTGTTTAGAATACCCTTGGTTTACAAAATTACTAAAATACCCTTGGTTTACAAATTTACTGAAACACCCTCGACTTGTAAAATTACCAAAGTACCACTGATTTGTAAAATTACTGAAGTACCCTCTGTTTGTAAAATTATCGAAATACCCTCGGTTTGCGAAATTACCAAAATACCTCTGATTTGTGAAATACCCCTATAGGGTAGAATTACCGAAATACCCCTGTAGGGTAGAATTATCGAAATACCCCTGTATGGTAGAATTATCGAAATACCCATGTAGGGTAGGATTACCGAAATGCCCTTATAGGGTAAAATGACTATTTTGCCCTTGCGGGTAACTGACTGATTAGGACTATGATTGATCTAACTGTGAATGTATGACTATGTTTTAATTGATTTGACTGGGATTATATGGCTGACATGTTTTCAATATGTGAGTAAATGACTGTTACTGAGCATGGCCATTTTGCATACACGTGTAATGGTTGTGATACACCGCAAACATGTCATATTGCATTGGGTTGGGTTTTTCTAATTTGGAGGAAGTACCGTTATATCGGCATTGCCGCGTAATCTGATTATGGCTCTGTGCCAACCTAAATATGGCTCTGTGCCATCTGGATTATGGCTTTGTGCCAATCGTATTTACCCGTGGCTATGTGCCTAACTTATATATTGATGACTCTGTGTCGATAATAATTAAACGTGGCTGTCTGCCGGTTATATTTCCGTAGCTGATGGCTATGTGCCGATCTTATTACAGTTACCGATGGCTATGTGCCAATTATGAGACCGTTACTGAAGGCTTAAAGCCGCATAAATACTAGCAGCTAGGCTGCACCATTGGAGAGTTTGGCTGGGTGGGTTGACATGGTCCCCACATGGAGAGATTGGTTGGTACGGGTGGAGAGTTTGGTGGTTAAGGGTTGGGTTACATGTCCATTGCATTGATATGATCTTGGGGCTTAGGCCCAGAATGTTACCGAATAGGGCTTAGGCCCAGATTGTTACCGAATAGGGCTTAGGGCCAAATTGTTACCGTAATAGGGGATTACACACTGAGTTCTCGTAACTCACCCTGTCTTTTAACTGTACAGGTAATCCCCAGCCTTAGAGGATTTGGAGCTGCGAGGGACTCGGAGGTGGCCACACGTCAGATATGCTTTAAAGTTAAACTTAGCGATTTTAGTTTAATTTATTTTATTTTAAATTATTGGGTTAATAATTTTGTAATAAGGCCATTGGGATTTCTTTTTAACTTTTATTTGGTATTTCTTTTGATTGTAAACTGCTAGTCTATTAAACACGGGTTTTAAAATAATAACTATTTTTTTCAAAATATCACGTTTCCGCAACTGTTTATATCAGACTTCTGCAGCAAACAAGGGTTTAAAAATAATAATATTTTTGCATGGGAATGACTTTAAGCAAATCTTGTTTTGTTAATAAGCAACGAAAATCGAGATTTTTAAATGGTAGAAGGTTTTAAATTTAAGAAGGGTTTTCAATGAAAACATGGTTTTCGAAAAACACCTTAATGTGACACGCCAGATTCGGGCCTAACTTTTAGGCCGGGTTTGGGGTGTTACATTTAATGGTATCAGAGCCAGGTTGCAAAACTCAGCTGTGGATTGGGTCTTTAAAATTGATTTTCTAAAAGTATTGTTTCAAAAAGGCTTGAAAAGATTTAAAGTTCTGAAATTTGTATTGACCGTTTTCTGAAAGTGTGGTTCACCGAGTCTCTAGCGCTGAATCCGTAAGTTTTCTGAATACCGTTGTCGGCTGTTATGCAATAGGAAACACTGTGATTACCCTAGATATTAGACAGTACTGTGATGCTTAAATTTAGATTTTGTATTTATTCGGTGTGATGTTGTGGATATGGAAATTGTGTTTGTATGACATCTATCTGCTCTAGTGAATTGGTATTTCGGGTGTGCGTAAGAGGTAATGTGTTGGAATTAGAGTGCTTGTGAAGCGCTTGGTTGTGTAGTTTGGGTTGTGCGACTGTTCTAAGAGTTGGAAATTTCGAGGACAAAATTTCTTTAAGCGGGGTAGAATTGTAACGCCCCGAATTTGGGCCTAGTAGAATTGGGCCCATTGGGCCTTGGGAATAGGAGCGTTTAAAATTTTTGAGAATAAGAGAATGGAACTAATGCGAGTTTGACCTATTAGGTGAGAGATTTTGGAGTGTTTAGAGGGTACTACGAAGTCCCGGGTTCAAGTTACGCCATAGGAAAAATTTTAATTTTTAGCCTTAGTGGAAGCCTGATCTCTAATGGTATGACTCATAAATAAATTGTGGGAAAAAAAGACACAAAAAGAGTTATGGTCTAGTGCCAAATGGCGCCACATAGGAGACAAGGAAGTGACGCCATAGAGGAAGCAAGGGGTCCAAGGTTCAAGTCTTAGCGCTTGCAATTCATTTTGTTTTTCTTTTAAATGAACTTAGACTTTGGCCCATAAGCTTATATTTAGTTGCGCATGTTCTAAGTCACAAAAGGAGCTTGTGTTGTGGTGGCATGTAGCGTCTGGAGCATAGGAGTGGGCAAGGGTTCGAATCTCATGTCAAGTAAGGGAGTGTTTATTTTGCGGATTGGACGGCCAGAGTTTGTGTTGGATTTAAACTCTGTTGAAGGGGGGATCCCACATCGGGAAGCTAGCATGAGAGTAGGCGATAAGCTGGCTTTAAATAGAGCAAACCATGAGGAGAGTAAGCATACCTTTCTTGGCTTATCCCTTTTGCTTTATGGCATGCTCGTTTGGGTTAGGCGTTGGATCATTCGTTGATCTGTATGCCGTTGGGTCACGGTGGTGGTGACCGAAGTTGATCGACACACCCCTTGGGGGTCAAGGGTGCGGTCATTGTTGGCTTCTACGCAGAATAGTGTTCAGAGCGCGGATTAACATCAGATTCCCTATCAGGTGTGTATTTCGCACTACTCTAGCTGTAGAGCGGTAAATGCCGAGATGCCAGTCACACGGTGATGGTAGCCACACGAGCGTGCGAGCGCACGTGTGGGAGCTTCGATGCGATAGTTGAGGCCATCATGAGTGTTCTTATGGGTTTAAGCTGTTTGGGCCACGATGGGCCGAAAAGGGCCATATGGGGCCAATAGGCCCGTAGGCCCAATCAGATAAGTTGTATTTTTGTGTAGTAAATATTAGACTGGACTATGTGAATCTCATATCTGTGGCTAGATTTGGGCTAAATGGGCCACACGAGCGTGTGGGCCCATTTGGGCCGAGAATGGGCCCTAGGCCCATTCGCAGCGTTATCTCTGTTTAGAATACCCTTGGTTTACAAAATTACTAAAATACCCTTGGTTTACAAAATTAGTGAAACACCCTCGACTTGTAAAATTACTGAAGTACCCCTGATTTGTAAAATTATCGAAGTACCCCCAGTTTGTAAAATTATCGAAATACCCTCGGTTTGCAAAATTACCAAAATACCCCTAATTTGTGAAATACCCATGTAGGGTAGAATTACCAAAATACCCATATAGGGAAAAATTACCGAAATACCCTGTAGGGTAGAATTACCAAAATACCCCTGTAGTGTAGGATTACTGAAATGCCCTTATAGGGTAAAATGATTGTTTTGCCCTTGCGGGCAACTGACTGATTAGGACTATGATTGATCTAACTGTGAATGTATGACTGTGTTTTAATTGATTTGACTGGGATTAAATGGCTAAAATGTTTTCAATATGTGAGTAAATCACTGTTACTTAGCATGGCCATTTTGCATACACGTGTAATGATTGTGATACACCGCATACATGACATATTGCATTGGGTTGAGTTTTTCTGATTTGGAGGAAGTACCGTTATAGTGGCATTGCCGCATAATCTGATTATGGCTCTGTGCCAACCTAAATATGGCTCTGTGCCATCTGGATTATGGCTTTGTGCCAATCGTATTTACCCGTGGCTATGTGCCTAACTTATATATTGATGACTCTGAGTCGATCATAATTACTCGTGGCTGTGTGCCGGTTATATTACCGTAGCTGATGGCTATGTGTCGATCTTATTACAGTTACTGATGGCTATGTGCCAATTATGAGACAATTACTGAAGGCTTAAAGCCGCATAAATACTAGCAACTAGGCTGCACGTTTGGAGAGTTTTGCTGGGTGGGTTGACATGGTCCCCACATGGAGAGATTGGTTGGTATGGGTGGAGAGTTTGGTGGTTAAGGGTTGGGTTACATGTCCAATGCATTGATATGATCTTGAGGCTTAGGCCCAGATTGTTACCGAATAGGGCTTAGGCCCAAATTGTTACCGAATAGGGCTTAGGCCCAGACTGTTACCGAATAGGGCTTAGGCCCAGACTGTTACCGTAATAGGGGATTACACACTGAGTTCTCGTAACTCACCTTGTCTTTTAACTGTACAGGAAATCCCCAACCTTAGAGGATTTGGAGCTGCGAGGGACTCGGAGGTGGCCACACGTTAGATATGCTTTAAAGTTAAACTTAGTGATTTTAGTTTAATTTATTTTATTTTAAATTATTGGGTTAATAATTTTGTAATAAGGCCATTGGGATTTCTTTTTAACTTTTATTTGGTATTTCTTTTGATTGCAAACTGCTAGTCTATTAAACACAGGTTTTAAAACAATAACTACTGTTTTCAAAATATCACGTTTCTGCAACTGTTTATATCAGACTTCCGCAACAAATAAGGGTTTAAAAATAATAATATTTTTGCAAGGGAATGACTTTAAGCAAATCTTGTTTTGTTAATAAGAAACAAAAATCGAGATTTTTAAACGGTAGGAGGTTTTAAATTGAATAAGGGTTTTCAATGAAAACATGGTTTTCGAAAAACACCTTAATATGACACGCCAGATTCGGGCCTAACTTCTAGGACGAGTTTTGGGGTGTTACATTTAATGGTATCAGAGCCAGGTTGTAAAACTCGGCTGTGGATTGGGTCTTTAAAATTGATTTTCTTAAATTATTGTTTCAAAAAGGCTTGAAAAGATTTAAAAATCTGAAATTTGTATTGACTGTTTTCTGAAAGTGTGGTTCACCGAGTCTCCGGCGCCGAATCCATAAGTTTTCTAAATACCGTTGTCTGCTGTTATGCACTATGAAACACTGTGATTACCCTAGATATTAGATTGTACTGTGATGCTTAAATTTAGATTTTGTATTTATTCGGTGTGATGTTGTGGATATGGAAATTGTGTTTTTATGACATCTATCTGCTCTAGTGAATTGGTATTTCGGGTGTGCGTAAGAGGTAATGTGTTGGAATTAGAGTGCGCAGCAGAAGAGCGGTTGTGTAGTTTGGGTTGTGCGACTGTTCTAAGAGTTGGAAATTTCGAGGACGAAATTTCTTTAAAGGGGTAGAATTGTAACGCCCAGAATTTGGGCCTAGTAGAATTGGGCCCATTGGGCCTTGGGAATGGGAGGGTTTAAATTTTTTGAGAATAAGAGAACGGCATTAATGCGAGTTGGACCTATTAGGTGAGAGATTTTAGAGTGTTTAGAGGGTACTACGAAGTCCCGGGTTCAAGTTACGCCATAGGAAAAATTTTAATTTTTAGCCTTAGTGGAACCCTGATCTCTAATGGTATGACTCATAAATAAATTGTGGGAAAAAAGACACAAAAGGAGTTGTGGTCTAGTGGCAAATGGCGCCACATAGGAGACAAGGAAGTGACCCCATAGAGGAAGCAAGGGGTCCAAGGTTCAAGTCTTGGCGCTTGCAATTCATTTTGTTTTTCTTTTAAATGAACTTAGACTTTGGCCCATAGGCTTATATTTAGTTCCGCATGTTCTAAGTCACAAAAGGAGCTTGTGTTGTGGTGGCATGTAGCGTCTGGAGCATAGGAGAGGGCAAGGGTTCAAATCTCATGTCAAGCAAGGGAGTGTTTATTTTGCGGATTGGACGGCCAGAGTTTGTGTTGGATTTAAACTCTGCTGAAGGGGGGATCCCACATCGGGAAGCTAGCATGAGAGTAGACGATAAGCTGGCTTTAAATAGAGGAAACCATGAGGAGAGTAAGCATACCTTTCTTGGCTTATCCCTTTCACTTTGTGGCGTGCTCGTTTGGGTTAGGCGTTGGATCATTCGTTGATCTGTATGCCGTTGGGTTCGCGTGGTGGTGACCGGTTGATCGACACACCCTTTGGGGGGTCAAGGGTGCGATCATTGTTGGCTTCTGCACGCAAGCGGTGTTCGAGCGCGCGGATTAACTTCGATTCCCTATCGTGTGTGTATTTCGACTTTGCTCTAGTCGTAGAGCGGCAAATGCCGAAATGCTGGTCACACGGCGATGGTAGCCACACGAGCGTGCGAGCGCACGTGTGGGAGATTCGATGCGGTAGTTGAGGCCATCATGAGTGTTCTTATGGGTTTAGGTTGTTTGGGCCACGATGGGCCGAAAAGGGCCATGTGGGGCCAATGGGCCCATAGGCCCAATCAGATAAGTTGTATGTTTGTGTAGTAAATATTAGACTGGACTATGTGAATCTCATATCTGTGGCTAGATTTGGGCTAAATGGGCGACACGAGCATGTGGGCCCATTTGGGCCGAGAATGGGCCCTAGGCCCAGTTGCATTATTATCTCTGTTTAGAATACCCTTGGTTTACAAAATTACTAAAATACCCTTGGTTTACAAAATTACTAAAACACCCTCGACTTGTAAAATTACCGAAGTACCCCAGTTTGTAAAATTACCGAAGTACCCCCAGTTTGTAAAATTATCGAAATACCCTCGATTTGAAAAATTACCAAAATACCCCTGATTTGTGAAATACCCTTATAGGGCAGAATTACTGAAATACCTCTATAGGGTAGAATTACCGAAATACCCCTATAGGGTAGGATTACCGAAATGCCCTTATAGGGTAAAATGATTGTTTTGCCCTTGCGGGTAACTGACTGATTAGGACTATGATTGATCTAACTGTGAATGTATGACTGTGTTTTAATTGATTTGACTGGGATTATATGGCTGAAATGTTTTCAATATGTGAGTAAATGACTGTTACTGAGCATGGCCATTTTGCATACACGTGTAATGATTGTGATACACCGCATACATGACATATTGCATTGGGTTGGGTTTTTCTGATTTGGAGGAAGTACCGTTATAGTGGCATTGCCGCGTAATATGATTATGGCTCTGTGCCAACCTAAATATGGCTCTGTGCCATCTGGATTACCAATCATATTTACCCGTGGCTAGGTTCTTAAATTATATATTGATGACTCTGTGTCGATCATAATTACCCGTGGCTGTCTGCCGGTTATATTACCGTAGCTGATGGCTATGTGCCAATCTTATTACAGTTACCGATGGCTATGTGCCAATTATGATACCGTTACTGAAGGCTTAAAGCCGCATAAATACTAGCAGCTAGGCTGCACCATTGGAGAGTTTGGCTGGGTGGGTTGACATGGTCCCCACATGGAGAGATTGGTTGGTACGGGTGGAGAGTTTGGTGGTTAAGGGTTGGGTTACATGTCCATTGCATTGATATGATCTTGGGGCTTAGGCCCGATTGTTACCGAATAGGGCTTAGGCCTGCATCATACTGCATAATAGGGATTACACACCGAGTTCTCGTAACTCACCCCTCTTTTAATCTGTGCAGTAATCCCACTTTTAGAGGATTTAGAGTCGCGAGGACTCGGAGGTGGCCACACGTCGATATGCTTTAAAGTTAAACTTAGCGATTTTAGTTTAATTTATTTTATTTTAAATTATTGGGTTAATAATTTTGTAATAAGGCCATTGGGATTTCTTTTTAACTTTTATTTGGTATTTCTTTTGATTGCAAACTGCTAGTCTATTAAACACGGGTTTTAAAACAATAACTATTGTTTTCAAAATATCACGTTTTATAGAATCATTTATATCGAAAGCTTCGCAACAAACAAGGGTTTAAAAATAATAATATTTTTGCAAGGGAATGACTTTAAGCAAATCTTGTTTTGTTAACAAGCAACAAAAATCTGGATTTTTAAACGGTAGAAGGTTTTAAATTGAAGAAGGGTTTTCAATGAAAACATGGTTTTCGAAAAACACCTTAATGTGACACGCCAGATTCGGGCCTAACTTCTAGGCCGGGTTTAGGGTGTTACATTATATATATTTATATTTATATTAAATCACTAACCCAATAACAATTAAACCAATTACCCAAAACCTAAAAAAAAGCTCACCTAACTAAATAACCCATCCCACAATATTTATTTGTGTTTTTTAATATAAATATTTTTAATGTATTTTTAAGGTGTTAGAAATGTTTTATTTTAGCTTTTTTTAGTGCATTTAGTGTATTATATTTTTTTGGTTTTGGAAATCGAGCAAATCAAGGGATATGTTGTTGGTTTTGAAAGGTCGAGTGACCAATCTTGAGGAATCCGCCGATAGTTTGAAGGAAATACTTGAGGTAGTTGAGGAACGCACCGTAGAGTTGGCCACGATGGAAGAACAACTCAAAGGATAGGTAGCGAAGGCTTTTTGTTCCAATGTGCATACGTTGCAAGCGGTCCTCGACACTACTATGGGTAAGTAGATAGAGAAGAATAAGGCTCTCGATGCCATGTTGATGACCTTGAAAGATGAATCCGAAGCCACGATAGGGGCTTTGAATGAACAGATTGAGGGACTCAAGGGAGAGATCGCTGTTTGTAGAGCAACTGTGGCTAAAGGGGTGTTGGGTGCAACACCAAATTGTTAAATGAACTTGGGAGGAGTTCCAAATGAAGTCCAAGGGAAAATTCTACACAAAATATGTCGAGGAGGCTTGGGCTAAGTTGCATCAGTTCTTGCAGCAAGGCACAATTAAGGAGTATGTTAAGGAGTTCAATGAATTGATACTACAACTCCCTTATTTGAGTGAGAATGAAACATTCTTCTTTTTCATGGATGGGTTAAAGTAGTGGGCCAAATAGGAATTGAAACGTCGAGGGGTCTAAGAACTGAGCAAATTCATGATCGTGGTAGAGTCCTTAATCGAGCTTGCTTCCTGGAAAGACAAGTTTGAGTCTTCCAAACCTAAGGAGAAAGAAAATGGTAGGGGAGATAAAGAGGGACAAGTTGGGAATGGCAATGGTAATGGTGGCAATGAGAAGCCACATAATGGGAAGGTGTTGAAAAATAACTGATTCGAAATGGTTTTCTTGCACAGCAAAAAATTAAAATTAGAAAAATTGAGCCAATTTGATGATATTTATAGTAATAAACTTTTCCCAAAATTGAACTTGTGTTTTGGGCTAGACGGATCCTTATCGTTCTTGGATTTCAACTTAATGGCCTTCTATTCTATTCTTGTACCACAAACTGCTTCGTGTGTGGGCTCGAACAAATTCGCATTAAACACAGAGCCAACAATTATTTACTTTACTTTCAGTAGGAAAGCAAAATTCTCTCTTTAATTGAAACCAATAGAACTTTTATTCCCAAAAAAATAGAATTTATACTTAGATATAAATTCTCACTATTTTCGGACAGAATAACAATATCTCAAAGTTTTGTATAACTTATTGTATTTTTAGCCTTACCGGTGCCATCTATTTATAAGGAGAAGAAGCGAAACCATTGTTTAATTAGTAGAAGTTTATTTAATAGAAAAACACCTTTCTAGTTGAACTAGGAGAGAGAGGGGCAACAAACCCAGTTAAATATACTAGGGTTTCTCGTCCCTTGTGTTTAACATGAAGGGCTTTTGGGGGCCTCTCGTATCGGGTCCAATTATGAGTGCTTCCTGAACTTTTAACCCAACACTTTATAATTCAATCCAACCCAATACATGTTTTTCTATATTTCAAAATAAACACCATTAATTTGAATAAATAAATAAATTTATTAATTAAATAATTTTCTCAACCTAATTCTAATTTTGTTAAAATCATGACAACTTTACCGTAAAAGAATCTATGAGAAAGTATATTTAATTTCTACATTCAACGGATTTCATAATGACCAATTAATTTAATTCTATTTTTGAAATACAATTAATTAATTACTTAATAATTTGAAAAACTATAAATTAATTCTCAGATCATTTCCATACTTAGTGAGAAAATCACATTCATTTCTGAATGTTTCCTATTTCTATATGTTTATGTTCATTTGATTCAACATGCAATTCGTTTCTGGTTTCAACATGCAATTCATTCCTTGGTGTTAGCTATTGTTGCACTATTGTAACAATACAGTGTGAAAACTTTTTTTTTCATAGTAGGAACGACATCAAAATTCATAAGGAACTTTCGAATCCATATTACTTCTTTTGTAGCCTCAAAAGCAACCACATATTCGGTCTACATGGTGGAGTCAACAATACAACTTTTCTTGATACTTCTTGACACTATGGACCCGTCACCTAGGACAAAAACACAGCATGATGTTTTCTTGAATCCTGACACGTTTGGAAGTCAAAACCAGTATATCCTATAGGAGTAAGATCTCCTTCGGAATATAGAAGCATATAAACCCTCGTTCTCCGTAAATACTTGAGTATATGCTTAACTATTTGCCAGTGTCTTGGTCTTGGATTCACCTGATATCGACTTTCCAACCCCACTGTTTAACAAATATCTGGACATGTGCATAACATAGAATACATAGGACTTCCTACTGTAGAAGCATAAAGAACCTTTCTCATGTTTTCTCTTTCTTCTGTTGTCTAAGGATCGTCCTCCAAAGAAAGATGAAATCCTGATACAGAAAGTTGAGTTCCCTTCTTCAAATCGATCATTGCATAACATTCCAATATATTGTCTATGTATGAAACCTATGATAATGCTATCACTTTATTTTCTCTATCCCTTAAGATTCGAATTCCTAGAACAAAGTTAGCTTCTCCCAAGTTTTTCATGCTAAACTATTAAGTTAACCACAATTTAATCAATGACAATGTCCCTATATAATTTCTAATGAGTAGAATGTCATCGACATATAGAATGAGAAAGACCACATTTCCATCCCCAATACATTTATAAGCACAAGGTTCATTTACGTTTTTCTCAAATCCAAAATTTTTGATCGCTTGATCAAATCTTTAATTCCATGAGCGGAATGCTTGCTAAGCAGTTTTCAAACTTTATGCCCATTTCCTTTAGCTATATATCTGGTGGGTTGCATCATATAGATGTTTTCTTGAAGATATCAATTCAAGAATTTTGTCTTGACATCTATTTGTCAGATCTCGTAATCGAGATCCACCACAATGGATAACAATATGTAGATTGACTTGAGCATGACAATTGAAGAGAAGGTTTCTTCATAATCAATATATTCTTTCTGATTATAACCTTTTGATATAAGTCTAGCCTTGTAAATTTCCAATTTTCCATCCGCATTACTTTTCTTCTTGCAGATCCACTTGCGCCCTATGGGTTTTATCCCTTTTGGTAAGTCTATTAGTTCCCACACTGAGTTGGAATCCATATAATCCATCTCAGCTTTCATAGCTATTTCCTAGAGCTTGAATTCAACACCTTGCATCGCTTCATCATATGTGAGTGTGTCATCATTTTCTTGTTTGGTATACTTAATGTTTGAAACACTACTTGTAACACCCCAAACCCGTATCCGTCGCCGGAACAAGGTCACGGAGTACTACCGGGGTTCACAGAACATTCGCATGCAATTTGTATTAAAATACCATTCATACTCAAATTTTTTCCTTATTATCCCTTGAATGGGCCCTCGAGGCCCAAAACGAGTATTAGAATCGAATCGAGACTTAATCGGGACCTCTATGAATTTTTCACAAAATTACAAAATTTTTCTAAGTTGCAGGGCTCACATGCCTGTGTGGTTCAAGGGCCACGCCCGTGTGACCCTGGGACATCCCCGTGCTATAGGCCGTGTCTGATTTAGGGTGCTCTCTGACTTGCACCACACGGGCATGCCAGACCCCTGGCTGCTAGGCCGTGTGGATAATTAATTTAATTCGAATTAGGTGCAGGTTTCACACGGCCAAGACACACGCCCGTGTTCTAGGCCATGTCTCCCAAACGGTTGAGACACACGCCCGTGTCTCTGCCCGTGTGCTCAATTCTGAGCATATTGTTTTCTCGAATTTAAGGTGTGGGGGACACACGGCCTGGCTACACGCCCATGTACTCGGTCGTGTGTCACACAGGCCCTAGACACACGCCCGTGTGTCTACCCATATGGACAAAATGAAGCCATTTCTTAGCTTCATTTTCTCACCCAATTTTTCCAACAACCTACACCAATACTTGTATGTATATACCAACCAAATAAAGCATTAAAACAAAGCCTAAATTAACATCTATCATGGCATAATATCACATGCAATTCATGTCTATAAGCATACTTTTAATGCATATACAAGATAAACACACTCCATTCATCCACACTTAACACAAAAGCATTGAACATAGAATAACTTTTAGACATACCAAATAAATCCTTTCTAGCCATTCCAATGGCTAGATTACAAAACATCACTTACAAGTCATCATTTGACCAATTAAGCCTATACATGCCATTATACCAAAATGAGATTTCTAAGTATACTAAAAAGGAGATAGTGGATAGTGTGATTATGCTCCGACCAATCCTCCAACCTTCGCGAGCTTACGAGCACTATAAAACAAGGGAAAATTAAACGGGGTAAGCACTTTCATGCTTAGTAAGTTCGTATAACGGAAAATAAACTTACCAGTTATATCTATTCAAACTAGCATACATAAACATACATTTCATCCATTATAGGTAGTTCACCTAAACATATACACTTAATCAAACAAGTTAGTCACATAAAATCATATAAATATCAAGTAAACATAAATGAGCTCATTATATACAAACTTCCATTAATTCCACCTTTCCATATTTCCAGAGTCTTTCCCGTTGAACTAATGAAATTTCGATGGACATTCGAGTGATGTACATAAGGTATACATATGAATTATCCGTCAATTCATATTCATTATTTCCTATTGGACATAAGTCCGAAGAGAACACTCTCAAGCAACATATTTTAAAAAAGGATTACCAGTCCAGGCTAAATCCCGATTTTCAACCAACGTTCACAAGAGTCTTTTAGGATTGCTAGTCCAAGCTAAATCCTATTAGTGACCTGTACTCTAAAGAGCTTAATTAGGGTTACCCGTCCGGGCTAAACCCAATCTATAACATATGCTCGAGAGGTTTAAATTCAGGATTACCCGTCCGGGCTAAAACTTATTTGTAACCTTTGCCATATTATACCTGTTTCAAGAAATCACCATAATCCATCGAATTTCAATATTCAACTGGGACATGATATTTTATCAATATTCCCAACTTGTAATTATTTCATTATGTATATCACCACATACATATTATCACAATCACACAATTCAATTCAAACATATTACAGTTCGAAATTAAGTTACACAAACTTACCTTGACAGTTATTCGGGTTTGAATTCCAACTAATCCGAAAAAATTGTTTCCCTCAATCTAATTTCGTAGTTGGCCTTTCCGGGTCTATATAAGCAAATTTAATTATTAACTCATTTCATTTTACATACATTTGCATTCTACTACATCCTAGGAGAAATTACTATTTTGCCCCTACTCTTTTCAAAAATTCCAATTTCGCCCCTAGGCTCGGAAAATGAAATTCATGCAACCTAGTCCTATTTCCAAGCCTAACCAAAATTTAATAACAATTTTTACAGCACACACATTTCAAAAATTTTAGAATTTTCCATGGGTTTTACCACTTTTTCATTTTAGTCTCTAAATCAAGTTTCCATGAAAAATTGCTATTGTAAAAGTTGTTTATCTATCAACTATATTTCATTTTCTACCATAAATTTCAAATTTATAGCATTTACATCAATGACAAAGTTTCTACACTTTGTTATCTTTTCAAATAAATCCCATAAATAGAAAGATTAGGCTATCCCGATTCTAAAAATATAAAAATCATTAAAAACGAGACTTGATTTCATACCTTTCTAAGCTTGAAATGTTCTCTTCCTATCTCCTAGGGTTTCCATAGAAAAACTGGGGAAGAAGATGAATAGAAAAGATGATAATTTTTTTATTTTTCTATCATCTTTTAATTTTGTTGATTTCCAATTTAGTCCCTAGTCATTTCTAATTTTTCCATGGATGACTCATAAAAATCTCTACTAACTCTCCTTCAGTGGTCTAATTACCATTAAGGACCTTAATTTTTGAATTCCATAGCTATTTAATACCTATAGTTACTAGAATCCAACTTTTGCATTTTATGCAATTTAGTCCTTTACCTAATTAGCCACACAATCGATAAAATTTTCGTGTCAAAATTTTCATGTGACCTTCCTATCATAATACCAGCCATAAAATAAAATAAAATAAAATAAATTTTTATTTTTAGGCTCGGATTTATGGTCACGAAACCACTGTTCCACTCTCACCGAAAATGGGCTGTTACAACTCTCCCCCCTTAGAAATTTTCATCCTCGAAAATTCTTACCATAAAAGAGGTTAGGGTACTGCTTCCTCATAGTATCCTCCGGCTCCCAGGTAGCTTCTTCTAAACCATGCCGTTGCCGGAGCACTTTTACCAATGCCACCTTTTTATTTCTTAGCTCTTTTGTCTCATGTGCAAGTATTTTGATCGGTTCTTCATTGTAGGTCATATCAGGCTGAATCTCAACTTCTATTGGATGAATAACATGTGAAGGATCCGATCTATAGCGTCGCAACATGGATACATGAAAGACATTATGAATTTTATCAAGTTCCAGTGGTAATGCTAATCGATATGCAACTGACCTGATTCTTTCAATGATTTCATAAGGTCCAATGAACCGTGGACTCAATTTCCCTTTACGACCGAATCGGAGAACCTTCTTCCATGGGGATACTTTTAAGAACACTTTATCACCAACCTGAAATTCTATCTCTTTTCATTTCAAATCGGCATAGGACTTTTGACGGTCTGAGGCTGCCTTCAAACTGTCTTGGATTATCTTAACCCTTTCTTCGGTTTCACGAATCAAGTCAACCCCGTGTATCTTTTTCTCACTTAACCCTGTCCAGTATAATGGAGTTCTACATTTGCGGCCATATAGAGCCTCATACGGTGCCATTTTAATACAGGACTGATAACTATTATTGTAAGCAAATTCAATCAAAGGCAAATATTTTTCCCAGTTACCTCCAAATTCAAGTACACAACACTGAAGCATGTCCTCTAAAATCTGTATCACACGTCCAGATTGTCCATCTATTTGAGGATGGAATGTAGTACTAAAGTGTAAACGAGTGCCCAGAGCTTCTTGCAACTTACTCCAAAATTGAGATGTTAACTGGGGATCTCTATCGGAAATAATGGAGATTGGCACTCCATGTAGTCTTACAATCTCAGAAACATATAGTTCAGCCAATCTATCCAATGAAAAATCCATACGTACCGGGATAAAGTGTGCTGACTTCGTTAGGCGGTCAACAATTACCCAAACATCATCTTTATTTTTCGGTGACAAGGGTAATCCCGATACAATGTCCAAGGTAATCCTTTCCCATTTCCATTCCGGGATCGTAATTGGCTACAATAATCCTAAAGGCACTTGGTGTTAAACCTTTACTTGTTGACATATCAAGCATCTAGATACAAATTAGGAGATATCTCTTTTCATTCCCGGCCACTAGTACATTTTCTCCAAGTCATTATACATTTTGTTGCTACCGGGATGCACAAACATAACACTATTGTGTGCTTCATGTAAAATCTTCTATACTAGTTCTGAATTCTTTGGTAGGCATATTCTGTCTCTGAACAACAAACAACCATCTGAATCAATCTGAAACTCTGAATCAGGATCTGACTCACTTTGCACTCGTTTGGCCTGTAAATTATCATCATCCTTCTGAGCCTCACAGATTTGTTGCCGAAATGTTGGTCTAGCTCTTAACTCAGCTATAATTGAATCATCATCAGACAAGGACAATTGGGCATTCAATGCCCGCAAGGCAAACAAAGATTTTCGACTCAAGGCATCCGCCACTACATTAGCTTTCCCCGGATGGTAATCGATAACGAGATCATAATCTTTCAATAATTCCAACCATCTCTGTTGTCTCAAGTTCAATTCTTTCCGTTTCATTAAATACTTTAAACTTTTACGATCCGTAAAAATATAACCCTTTTCACCAAAGAGATAATGCCGCCATATCTTCAGTGCAAACACAATGGCTGGTAACTCAAGGTCATGTACTGAGTAATTCCTTTCATGCGGCTTCAACTGTCTGGATGCATAAGCTACAACTTTACCATCTTGCATCAATACACATCCCAAACCGTTCAATAAGGCATCACTGTAAACTACAAATTCTTTACCCAATTCAAGTTGGACTAGTATGGGCGCTTCTGTCAATAAGGGTTTCAATCTATCAAAACTCTGCTGGCACTTATCGTTCCACTCGAATCTCACATCTTTTTGCAGCAATCGATTCATTGGAGAAGCTATCATTGAAAACCCTTTAACAAATATCTGATAATATCCGGCTAGCCTTAGAAAACTTCAGACTTCGAAAACATTCCTCGGTGGCTTCCAACTTACAATAGCTAAAATTTTATTCGGGTCCACCCGAATACCTTCTGCAGATGCAACATGTCCAAGGAAACTAACTTCCTTTAACCAGAATTCACATTTACTGAACTTGGCATACAATTGTTTCTCATGCAGAGTTTGCAAGACAGTTCTCAAATGTTTAGCATGCTCATTTTCATCCCGGGAATAAACCAAAATATCATCAATAAAAACAACCACGAACCTGTCCAGGTATGGTCTGAAAATTCTGTTCATTAAATCCATAAATACCACTGGGGCATTCGTTAATCCGAATGGCATCACCAAAAATTCATAATGCCCATATATGGTCCTGAAAGCTGTCTTCGGCACATCCGAATACTTTACCCATAGTTGATAGCAACCGGATCGTAGATCAATTTTTAAAAATACAGTGGCACATTTTAATTGATCAAACAAGTCATCTATACGAGGCAACAGGTACTTATTCTTTATTGTGACTTTATTAAGCTGTCTGTAATCGATGCATAGTCTCAATGATCCAACTTTCTTCTTTACAAATAATACCGGTGCACCCCACGGTGAAAAGCTGGGTCGAGCAAATCCTTTATCAATTAATTCTTGCTGCTGCACTTTCAACTCTTTTAATTCAGTAGGAGCCATTCTATATGGTGCTATCGATATCGGTGCCGTCCCTGGTACAAGGTCTATAGAAAATTCCACCTCTCTAGCTGGTTGTAAACCGGGCAATTCTTCTGGAAATACCTCAGGAAATTCACAAACAACCAGCACTGACTGGATTTTCAACTTATACACTTTGGTATCCAGCACATAAGCAAGATAAGCCTCATACCCTTTTCTAATATATCTCTAGGCTGATATTGCTGAAATCACATTAGATAACCCATCCTGTTTCTCAAATTCAACTCGAAGTAACTCACCATTTTGACACTTCAATTCAATGTATTTATACTTACAATTTACCACTGCATCATGTTGGGTTAACCAATCCATCCCCAATATTACATCAAACTCATCAAAGGGTAATAACATCAAATTAGCCAGAAAATAATGACCTTCTATTATCAATGGACAATTCTTACAGATTTTATCCACCATAACATGCTGACCCAAGGGGTTTGAAACTTTAACCACAAATTCAGTGAATTCAACAATCATATTTTTAACAGTCACAAGTTTTGTGCATATATATGAATGCGTTGAACCAGGACCAATCAAAGCAATAATATATGTATCAAGTAAAGAGAATGTACCAGTGATAACATCTGGTGCCGAGGCATCTTCCCTTGCACGTATGGCGTATGTCCTCGCCGGAGCCCGTGCCTCAGATTTAGCCATTGAGTCCTTTGCAGCAATGCGACTACCATTGACATTTCTGGGGTATCGTGGGGGTCTACCCCTTGAGACGGGATTACTCGACTTATGGGTTTATTCTATATCTTTCTCAACTCTTTCTAGGCAATCATTAAGAAAGTGGTCGAGAGACCCACACTTAAAACATGCCCCACTTCTCATTCGGCACTCTCCAAAATACAATTTGTTACAGACATTGCATCGTGGCTTGGGGTTTCCAACACTCCCAACACTAGTTGCTAGCGGAGATGAAGACCTCGGGTTAGAGCATTTAGAACTTCTTTCCTTTCCCGAATACCCCACTGATGAGGCAAAACGTTCTTGGTAACTTCTTGATTTCTTTAAGGTAGATGATTGCGTCTTGCTCATAAATCTTTTACTCGAAACCCAAGCTTCTCTTTCAGCTTGCTTCTTCTCTTTGCTTAATTCCTCGGCCTTGTGGGCTCTTTAAGCCAATACCGCAAATTCCCTTAATTCCAAAATCCCAATCAACAACTTAATGTCTTCATTCAACCCCTCTTCAAATTGTTTGCACATATCAGCTTCAGTCTGAACCCATTCAGTAGCATACTTGCTCAGTCTAACAAACTCTCATTCATACTCTGCCATCACATATTTCCTGCTTGAGTTCTAAAAATTCCTTCTTTTTCTGATCCAGGAACCTCTGACTAATATATTTCTTTTTGAACTCAGTTTGGAAGAATTCCCACGTAATATTTTCTCGCGGTACAACAGAAGATATGGTCTTCCACCAATGATCAGCTGTATCTTTTAGCAAGGATACCGCACATTTCAAACACTCGGTGGGAGTACATGACAATTCATCGAGAACCCGAATAGTATTTTCCAGCCAAAACTCGGCCCTCTCTGGGTCATCATCGGCCGTAGCCCTAAATTCTTCAGCCCTATATTTTCTAATCTTATCAACCGGAGCCTTACAAATTCTAACGGGTCCAGTACCCTGTGGCATTTCATCGGGTTGTAAAGAAGGTGGGGGAGGTTGTTGAACAACAGGGCGTGTTCTCATATATTCACTAAACCATTCATCCATCATTTAAAGAAGGCAGCTTTTGCCTCTTCACGAACCTCAAACATGGGCCTCCTACTACTACTGGTTGCAGCTCGTTCCACAGAAGCTTGAGTAGTGCTCTCAGCTTCCTCAGACTCGTCTCGAGCTTGGTTGGAAGACATTACAATATGAAAATACATTTAAAAGTGGTCAGGAGATATCACACTATCATGATTTATATAAGGGCATGTATAGCTAGACTCGTGCTTGTTACGTTAGTTTGAGAATCGGCTAAACCTTAGCTCTGATACCACAAAATGTAACACCCCTAACCCGTATCCATCGCTGAAATAGGGTTACGGAGTACTACCGGGGTTCATAGAACATTCGCATACAATTTGTATTAAAATACCATTCATACTCAAATTTTTCCTTACTGCCCCTTCAATGGGCCCTCGAGGCCCAAAACAAGTATTAGAATCGAATCAGGACTTAATCGGGACCTCTGTGAATTTTTTGAAAAATTACAAAATTTTTCTAAGGTGCAGGGTTCATACGCCCGTGTGGTTCAAGGGCCACGCCCGTGTGACCCTGGGACATGCCCGTGCTACAGGCCGTGTCCGATTTAGGGTGCTCTCTGACTAGCTCCACACGGCCATGCCACACGCCTGTGTGCTAGGCTGTGTGGATAATTAATTTAATTTGAATTAGGTGCAGGTTTCACACGGCCAAGACACACGCCCGTGTTCTAGGCCTTGTCTCCCAAACGGTTGAGACACACGCCCGTGTCTCTGCCCGTGTGCTCAATTCTGAGCATTTTGTTTTCTCGATTTTAAGGTACAGGGGACACACAGCCTGGCTACACGCCCATATACTCGGCCGTGTGTCACACACGGCCTAGACACACGCACGTGTGTCTACCCATATGGACAAAATGAAGCCATTTCTTAGATTCATTTTCTCACCCAATTTTTCCAACAACCTACACCAATACATGCATGTATATACCAGCCAAGTCAAGGATTAAAACCATGCCTAAATTAACATCTATCATGGCATAATATCACATGCAATTCATGTCTATAAGCATACTTTTAATGCATATACAAGATAAACATACTCCATTCATCCACACTTAACACATAAGCATTGAACGTAGAATAACTTTTAGACATACCAAATAAATCCTTTCTAGCCATTCCAATGGCTAGATTACAAAACATCACTTACAAGTCATCATTTGACCAATTAAGCCTATACATGCCATTATACCAAAATGAGATTTCTAAGTATACCAAAAAAGAGATAGTGGATAGTGTGATTATGCTCCGACCGATTGTAACATCCTAAAATAGGGCCTATGCATTTTCGGTTTAATTGTATGAAGTGACATGTTTTAAGTATTATGAATAAATTTTGAATATTTTTGGAAACCCGAAAATGAGTGAAAATAAGTTAGAAATGAACATTTTTGGAAACCTGAAAATGTATGGAAATGTTAAGTTTAAAAATGGAAGGTGAACATTTTTGGAAACTAGGAAATGTAAGGAAAATGGAAAGTAAACATTTTTGGAAACTTGGAAATGTAAGGAGATGTCAAGTTTACAGAGCCGATCGAAAATTTTTGGAAACTTAGAAATGACCTAGAAATGACGAGTTTTAAGGTTTAAAAGGAGAAATTAAGGCAAGGTGGCCTTAAAAGAAAAAGTTTGTGAAATTTGACACACAAACAGGCTTGGAAAAGTGGTCTGAAGATGCCACTTAGGGCCTATGGAAATGGAGCCATATGCAAGAGGAATGGGCCTGAGTTCGAGTCACTTGGGAAACAAATAAATGAGGTTTTATTTTTGCTTCCAGAAGACTGAGGTGGACGGCACATGCTTCTAGAAAGGAGGTGTTTTATTTTCATAAATATTCGATTAAAAAGGTGATAAATAAAGGATTTTTAAATTGGATTATTTTGAAGAGATAAATGTTGGATTTAAACTCTTTTATTTATGATAATTAAAGGATAAAGTTATCGGATAGAGGAGTGGTGGCCAAGTAAGGGACTCCTTAGATGATAATTTCGGCTATAAAAGGAAAAGAGAGGCCATTCTGCATTATTATCATGTTCTTTGAAAGCCTCTGCGAATTCTCTTCACCAAATCTTCTTCTTTTTTTTTTTTGCCAAGCCGAAATACCTTGTGATCTAGCCTAATCCTTCATCTTTATTCTTCTTTCTCTTTTCTTTCTAATCCCTCCAAGAGCCGAAAGTTGTGAGATCATCATCTAGCCATAGCCGAATCTTTGAAGGTTGAAGTGAAGGTGCAATCGATTTCTTCAAGTAAGGGTAAGATCTCATTCGGTTTCATCCTTTTTCTTAAGATTTACCAAATCTAGGACTAACCCCATTAATATCTTGTTGCCAAAACTTTGAAGAGATCTTTCAGATTTACTAAGTGTCGACTACAAGGAAGGAGAAGTTCTTTTCTGAAAGGTACACCATAGGCCACGTGTTCCCTAGTTATTCGGTGAGTTTCGGGATTTAAAATCCACAAGGTAAGTGTCTATAGCATTCGGCCAAGGCCATGTTTGGTAAATATATGTGTTCATTAATTATTCAAAAGCCGAAAACTAACCAAGTTAATTGATTCAATGCTTGGCGAATGCAAGAAGAGTATAGCGAGATTTCAAGACTTGATTCTTAAGTCAAACGGCAACAAGGTAAGTTTAAGTATACTAATCCTACTAGGATTTGGATTTATGGCGAATGGCTTTTTATTAAAGTAGTAGGTGATTAATCAAATGTAGGGATTAAGGATCTAAGCATTAGATCAAGCTTTTCGGGATTTCAAGACCCTTTCGGTAAGTATGATAAGTTGTGGATATTTGGTTAAGAATTCGTATATTGATGATTAAATCGATTGTTCTGATTAAGTGTGTTGATGGAGGCGAATACCATTCAAGAAGGGAAAGGGAAGGTCCCTATCCAGAAGTTTAAGAAGAGATCTGTCTCGGTAGTTAGGGATTGGCCACCAGGGTGTGGACCAGCGTCAGAACAAGAAAGTAGGCAAATAGCCGTAGTATCGCCAAGTGATAGCATCAGTATCGAAAGCATAGTTCTCCAAGTGATCAAGTGTGTGATTAACCCACCGTTTTTCGGGTATATGATATGTATGTGAAATGTGTATGTGTTATGAATGTGCTAACTAGTGCAGTGGAAATTGTGATAAGGATACCCTCAAGGGGTATGTCGATAATCCGGTAAGTACCAAACCTGATGATATGTGATTATTAATATGAATATGTGATAATATGCTTGATGAACATGCTCATGCATCATTACATTGTATCATTATTTTATGTGGCATGTGCATGGGTGGGATACGATATGAAAGAAGGCGGGTGTACTTGAGTACGTGGTTTGATGTTAGCCTTGAGCTACATCGTGGATTAACGTTGGTCGAGGTCACGTTGTGGATTAATTGCGATTTAGTTCGCGTGGCTTGATGAGTGGCTATGTGCCTCATCGTGGTTGATATCGGCTATGTGCCATATCGTGGTTGATGAGTGACTATGTGTCCCATCGTGGTTTTGGTGTTAGCTACGGCTACATCGTGGATTGGCGCCGATGATGTCGCGTTGTGGACTATTGTGCTTAATTGCACGTGGGCGCGATGATTGCCTTTGGAGTGAAAAGGAGAGGGTGATTTGATAATCCCGTGTGTGTGGTAGGTTGGATAAGGGGTGTGTAGCGGATGGACCCTAGGTTTGGGTTGGGCTTCATAATTGCATGATTTCGTATGTGAACATATGTGGAAATGGGCAAAGCCCGGATATGAATGTGGATCGATGTGGAAATGGGCTAAGCCCGGTATGTGGAAATTATGTGGTTAACTACCCTATTAGATGAATGTGATATGAATATGGGCCAAGCCTAGAATGTGATAACATGTGAATTTGATAATTGATATCGATATATGAGTTAATATGTGGTTAGCATGTGGGTGGAATTCAAATGGACTAATTACACATCGAGTGCATATGACTCACCCAATTTTTATTAAACATCGCAGATGATTCGTGGTGATTGGACCGGGTTGGAGTGGATACGAGGTGGCCCATGCAGAAGACATCTTCTTTATTTTATTCAGTTTATTACTAAGAACTTTTGTTTAATTATTTATTGTAATAAGGCCCAGTTAAAGTATTTAAGTATTTCTATTTGAACATTTTTATTATGTTTAAGCTAGACGACCATTAAATTATTATTGGGAAGTGCTTTTAATTTTGGCAACTTATATTTTAAAAGCTTATAATAAAGTTTTAATTTGGATATTTTTATCAAGCTTATATTATTTAGAATTTTTAATTGGACATGGTTTTCAAATGACAAAATTTTTAATGTTTTTCCCAAAAGTGAAATCAGTCTTCAAACGTTTTTTCGCAGTGGCATTTCAAATTCGGTCGTAACGAATGGGCCAGTTTTGGGGTGTTTCAGTTTGGTATCAAAGCCCGGTTCAAAACTCGGCCTTGAGGGTTTTGGGTACAAAAATAATTTTTTTTCAAAGATGGGCTTTTCAAAAGTATGGGCTTTCATAAACTTTTCAGTTATTCTGGCATGGCACCTGTATCTCCGGCCTGAAGTCCACCGTGTAAGTACTTCTAATTATTGAAGTGACTTGTTTATGTGAACTGTTATGGGCTTATTTGGGCTCGTAGATTAGAATATTAGGGCTATTGAACCCTAGGGCTAGTGCACTCAAACACATGCATAAGACTTAAGGACTATTAAACAAACCTGTGAAGTAAGTCGCCGAGCTAGGGTGTGGCAACTGTTGTGCGCATGTCTAGGAGTGGATTTAGTAAGAGCTTGGTATTTAAGCAGTCCTAGCGACTCACCTCCTCTCTACTCGAATCCTACCTGGTGCGTAGCTACGGTTCACCCTAACCAAGAGGACTTATTCACGGGCTAAACCCGATAATTAAAACCCGAAAGGGACTAGCCATGATAAAAACCCTAGTTTTAAAATCCCTAAATTACCCTTTTAATTGTAGTAAAAGATTATTGTGAAAATTTTTCCAAAATATCTCCGATTTACAAAATTACAAAAATGCCCATGTATTGTAAATTACTAAAATACCCTTAGTTCTTAAGATTTTCAAAAATACCCTCGACGTTTGCTACAATATTTCTACTTTACAAAGATATCAAAACTTCATTTTACAAATAACAAGATACCCTCGATTTGGAAAATTTACTGAATCGCCTGTGACTTCCAAAATTACCGAAATAACCTCGATTTAAAATTTTTGCAACACCTCGATTTGGAAAACAAAATAACCCAGAGAGATTTTGTAAATTCTGAAATACCTTTAATTTGAAAAATATTTTCGAATTGACCCGATTTATTACCAAAATACCCACATAGGGAAAATGACGAAATTACCCACAGGTAGGGAAATGGATGGAATGGCCATAAAAGTGTAGTGAATGATGTTGTGAATGAATGTGACTTCATGGAGAAATGAATGTGTCTCTCGCTTATGAATGTGAATGTGACTCCACGAGTTAGAGTAGTGAACTTGAATCCCGAACCTTTGTGTGATCGAAAGAACTACTTCTAAATATCTTTATATCATAAAATTGTTCGCGGTTAATAAGTGGAACAAAAGTCCGATACATAAAACTTTTTAATCGATAAATCGCGACGTTAGAAATGAGTTCTAGGGGCGTGGTCGTCGTGGGCGCGGTAGAGGTAGAATGGCGATGCTCGAACCGAGGTTACGGCCATGGGTCGAAAAAGATGTGTCGCGCCAAATGGTGTAGGCACGGAGGATCAAGATCCGATAGGAGAAGATGAAGCAGTGTCACGAGCTATGTTGCGAGTACTAGAACGTGTGGCAGGAGCTAGCATGAGAAGTGGAGCTCGGAAGTCGGTGATCGGAAAGGCTTAGGTCCAGCGGGTGAAGTTTTTAGAGGAGTATCGGAGTAGCTCGAACGTGGCGGAGTATTGGTTGGAAGCAGTCGAAAGAATAATGGACGATTGGGACTGTACCGATGAGGAAAAGCTGAAAGGCGCTGTCTCGTTGCTCCGAGATGAAGCTTATCGATGGTGGCTCACTGTCAAACAAGGTGTCCCGGCAGATCGATTGAATTGGAATTATTTTAAGGTTAAGTTCGAAGGAAGTATGATGATTCTATTAGGATCGAGTCGCGCAGCATAAGCGTAGTGCACGATGAGTTAAGAGGTACGATTATTCGTTAATAAGTAATTTCGAGGACGAAATTATTTTTAAGGAGGGTAGAACTGTAACATCCTAAAATAGGGCCTATGCATTTTCGGTTTAATTGTATGAAGTGACATGTTTTAAGTATTATGAATAAATTTTGAATATTTTTGGAAACCCTAAATGAGTGAAAATAAGTTAGAAATGAACATTTTGGAAACCTAAAAATGTATGGAAATGTTAAGTTTAAAAATGGAAGGTGAACATTTTTGGAAACTAGGAAATGTAAGGAAAATGGAAAGTAAACATTTTTGGAAACTTGGAAATGTAAGGAAATGTCAAGTTTATAGAGCCGATCAAAAATTTTTGGAAACTTAGAAATGACCTAGAAATGACGAGTTTTAAGGTTTAAAAGGGGAAATTAAGGCAAGGTGGCCTTAAAAGAAAAAGTTTGTGAAATTTGACACACAAACAGGCTTGGAAAAGTGGTCTGAAGATGCCACTTAGGGCCTATGGAAATGGAGCCATATGCAAGAGGAATGGGCCTGAGTTCGAGTCACTTGGGAAACAAATAAAGGAGGTTTTATTTTTGCTTCCAGAAGACTGAGGTGGACGGCACATGCTTGTAGAAAGGAGGTGTTTTATTTTCATAAATATTCGATTAAAAAGGGTGATAAATAAAGGATTTTTTAAATTGGATTATTTTAAAGAGATAAATGTTGGATATAAACTCTTTTATTTATGATAATTAAAGGATAAAGTTATCAGATAGAGGAGTGGTGGCCAAGTAAGGGACTCCTTAGATGATAATTTCGGCTATAAAAGGAAAAGAGAGGCCATTCTGCATTATTATCTGTTCTTTGAAAGCCTCTGCCGAATTCTCTTCACCAAATCTTCTTCTTCTTTTATTTTTGCCAAGCCGAAATACCTTGTGATCTAGCCGAATCCTTCATCTTTATTCTTCCTTCTCTTTTCTTTCTAATCCCTCCAAAAGCCGAAAGTTGTGAGATCATCATCTAGCCATAGCCGAATATCTGAAGGTTGAAGTGAAGGTGCAATCGATTTCTTCAAGTAAGGGTAAGATCTCATTCGGTTTCATCCTTTTTTCTTAAGATTTGTCGAAATCTAGGACTAACCCCATTAATATCTTGTTGCCGAAACTTTGAAGAGATCTTTCGGGATTTACTAAGTGTCGACTACAAGGAAGGAGAAGTTCTTTTCCGAAGTACACACCATAGGCCACGTGTTCCCTAGTTATTCGGTGAGTTTCGGGATTTAAAATCCACAAGGTAAGTGTCTATAGCATTCGGCCAAGGCCATGTTTGGTAAATATATGTGTTCATTAATTATTCAAAAGCGAAAACTAACCAAGTTAATTGATTCAATGCTTGGCCGAATGCAAGAAGAGTATAGCGAGAGATTTCAAGAATTGATTCTTAAGTCAAACGGCAACAAGGTAAGTTTAAGTATACTAATCCTACTAGGATTTGGATTTATGGCGAATGGCTTTTTATTAAAGTAGTAGGTGATTAATCAAATGTAGGGATTAAGGATCTAAGCATTAGATCAAGCTTTTCGGGATTTCAAGACCCTTTCGGTAAGTATGATAAGTTGTGGATATTTGGTTAAGAATTCGTATATTGATGATTAAATCGATTGTTCGATTAAGTGTGTTGATGGAGGCGAATACCATTCAATAAGGGAAAGGAAGGTCCCTATCCCAAGTTTAAAAAGAGATCTGTCTCGGCGGTTAGGGATTGGCCACCGGGTGTGGACCACGTCGTCGAACAAGAAAGTAGGCAAATAGCCGTAGTATCGCCTAGTGATAGCATCGATGTCAAAGCATAGTTCTCCAAGTGATCGGTGTGTGATTAACCCACCGTTTTTCGGGTATATGATATGTATGTGAAATGTGTATGTGTTATGAATGTGCTAACTAGTGCGGTGGAAATTGTGATAAGGATACCCTCAAGGGTATGTCGATAATCCGGTAAGTACCAAACTCGATGATATGTGATTATTAATATGAATATGTGATAATATGCTTGATGAACATGCTCATGCATCATTACATTGTATCATTATTTTATGTGGCATGTGCATGGGTGGGATATGATATGAAAGAAGGTGCGGGTGTACTTCGTGCGTGGTTTGATGTTAGCCTTGAGGTACATCGTGGATTGGCGTTGATCGAGGTCACGTTGTGGATTTATTGCGATTTAGTTCGCGTGGCTTGATGAGTGGCTATGTGCCTCATCGTGGTTGATATCGGCTATGTGCCATATCGTGGTTGATGAGTGACTATGTGTCCCATCGTGGTTTTGGTGTTAGCTACGGCTACATCGTGGATTAGCGCCGATCGAGGTCGCGTTGTGGACTATTGTGCTTAATTGCACGTGGGCGGCGATGATTGCCTTTGGAGTGAAAAGGAGAGGGTGATTTGATAATCCCCGGTGTGTGGTAGGTTTGGATAAGGGGTGTGTAGCGGATGGACCCTAGGTTTGGGTTGGGCTTCATAATTGCATGATTTCGTATGTGAACATATGTGGAAATGGGCAAAGCCCGATATATGAATGTGGATCAGTGTGGAAATGGGCTAAGCCCGGTATGTGGAAATTATGTGGTTAACTACCCTATTAGATGAATGTGATATGAATATGGGCCAAGCCCGAAATGTGATAACATGTGAATTTGATAATTGATATCTGATATATGAGTTAATATGTGGTTAGCATGTGGGTGGAATTCGGTGGACTAATTACACACTTGAGTGCAGTATGACTCACCCAATTTTTATTAAACATCGCAGATGATTCGTGGTGATTGGACCGGGTTGGAGTGGATACGAGGTGGCCCATCACGAGAAGACATCTTCTTTATTTTATTCATTTATTACTAAGAACTTTTGTTTAATTATTTATTGTAATAAGGCCCAGTTAAAGTATTTAAGTATTTCTATTTGAACATTTTTATTATGTTTAAGCTAGACGACCATTAAATTATTATTGGGAAGTGCTTTTAATTTTGGCAACTTATATTTTAAAAGCTTATAATAAAGTTTTAATTTGGATATTTTTATCAAGCTTATATTATTTAGAATTTTTAATTGGACATGGTTTTCAAATGACAAAAATTTTAATGTTTTTTCCCAAAAGTGAAATCAGTCTTCAAACGTTTTCCCGCAGTGGCATTTCAAATTCGGTCGTAACGAATGGGCCGGGTTTGGGGTGTTTCACCGATCCTCCAACCTTCGCGAGCTTACGAGCACTATAAAACGAGGGAAAATTAAATGGGGTAAGCATTTTCATGCTTAGTAAGTTCGTATAACGGAAAATAAACTTACCAGTTATATCTATTCAAACTAGCCTACATAAACATACATTTCATCCATTATAGGTAGTTCACCTAAACATATACACTTAATCAAACAAGTTAGTCACATAACATCATATAAATATCAAGTAAACATAAATGAGCTCATTATATACAAACTTCCATTAATTCCACCTTTCCATATTTCGAGAGTCTTTCCCGTTGAACTAATGAAATTTCGATGGACATTCGGGTGATGTACATAAGGTATACATATGAATTATCCGTCAATTCGTATTCATTATTACCTATTGGACATAAGTTCGAAGAACAGACTCTCGAGCCACATGTTTTACAACAGGATTACCAGTCCAGGCTAATTCCAAATTTTCAACCAACGTTCACAAGAGTCATTTAAGGTTGCCAGTTCAGGCTAAATCGTATTAGTGACCTGTACTCTAAAGAGCTTAATTAGGGTTACCCGTCTGGGCTAAACCCAATCTATAACATATGCTCGAGAGGCTTAAATTCAAGATTACCCGTCCAGGCTAAATCCTATTTGTAACCTTTGCCATATCATACCCGTTTCAAGAAATCACCATAATCCATCGAATTTCAATATTCAACCGAGACATCACATTTTATCAATATTTCCAACTTGTAATTATTTCATTATGTATATCACCACATACATATTATCACAACCACACAATTCAATTTTAACATATTACCGTACCAAATTAAGTTACACGAACTTACCTTGACAGTTATTCGGGTTTGAATTCCAACTAATCCGAAACTTTTTGTTTCCCTCGATCTAATTCCGTAGTTGGTCTTTTCGGGTCTATATAAGCAAATTTAATTATTAACTCATCACATTTTACATAAATATGCATTCTACTACATCCTAGGAAAATTACTATTTTGCCCCTACTCTTTTACAAAATTCCAATTTCGTCCCTAGGCTCGAATAATGAAATTCATGCAACTAGTCCTATTTCCAAGCCTAACCAAAATTTAATAACAATTTTTACAGCACACACATTTCAAAAATTTCAGAATTTTCCATAGGTTTTACCACTTTTTCATTTTAGTCCCTAAATCAAGTTTCCATGAAAAATTGCTTTATAAAAGTTGTTTATCTATCAATTATCTTTCATTTTCTGCCATAAATTTCAAATTTCTAGCATTTACATCCATGGAAAAGTTTCTACACTTTATTATCTTTTCAAATAAATCCCATAAATAGAAAGATTAGGCTATCCCGATTCTAAAAATATAAGATTCATTAAAAGTGGGACTTGATTTCATACATTTCTAAGCTTGAAAAGTTCTCTTCCTCTCTCCTAGGGTTTCCATAGGAAAATTGGGGAAGAAGATGAATAGAAAAGATGATAATTTCTTTTTATTTTTCTATCATCATTTAATTTTGTTAATTTCCAATTTAGTCCCTAGTCATTTCTAATTTTTCCATGGATGAGTCATAAAAATCTCTACTAACTCGCCTTCAATGGTCTAATTACCATATAAGGACCATAAGTTTTGAATTCCATAGCTATTTAATACCTATAGCTACTAGAATCCAACTTTTGCATTTTATGCAATTTTGTCCTTTTCCTAATTAACCACACAATCGATAAAATTTTCGTATCAAAATTTTCATGTGACCTTCCTATCATAATACCAACCATAAAATAAAATAAAATAAAATTTTATTTTTGGGCTCGAATTTATGGTCATGAAACCACTGTTCCGATCTCACCTAAAATGGGTTGTTACACTACTGCTAGATTGGAAGAACTCAAGCTTGAGAGGGACCCTCCCACTGCGACGAAGCACTCTATGTTGCTGATTGATTGCACGTCTACTATTAGGAGTTGGTTCTGGAACCATTTCTATAGGGCTTTGTGTATTTCCAAAAAGTTCCTTGAATACTTTTTTACTTCAAGGTTTAAAGTCATTCATGTAACTTTCCTTAAGGAAAGTAGCATGTGTTGACACTATCATTGTTTGCTCTTTCGGGTTATAATACAAAATACCCTTTTTTTTCCTTTTGGATATCCTACAAACATGCACAATTTCGTCGTGAATCCAACTTCCTCGCATCTTTATCCAATACGTGGCTGAGCATCCCCAAATCCTTAAATGATTTAGACTTTACTTCTTTCCATGCCTCAATCCGTATGGAGTTTTAGATGCTAACTTAGTTGGTACATCATTCAGAATACAACAAGATGTGTGTAATGCATATCCCCAAAAGGATATTGAAAGCGTCGAATAACTTAACATCGAACGTACCATGTCTAACAAAGTTTGATCTCTTCTCTTTGTCACGTCATTTTGTTGTGGAGTGCCCGACACGGCTAACTGGATAGAATCTCATTCTCTATGAGATACCCTAAGAACTCATCTGATAAATATTCCCCACCTTGATTAGATCAAAGTGCTTTTATGGGTAAACCTAGTTGTTTCTCCACTTCCCCACAAAACTCTTTGAATTTATCAAAAGTTTCACTCTTGCGGTGCATTAGGTACACATACCCATATCTAGAATAATCGTCAATAAAGGTTACATAATACTCGTAACCACTTCTTGCACTAACGTTAATGGGGCCAGATACATTAGTGTGCACAAGTTCTATGGGTTTCATGGCCCTCGTTCCATTTGCATTAAAAGATCGCTTAGTCATCTTACCTTTCAACCAAGATTCATATTGTGGAAGATTAACTTTTTTAAGCGAACTTAAAGTGTCTTTTTTCACGAGCATAATGATTCTTTTTTGGTTAATATGACCACATCTAAAATTCCAAAGGTACGACCTATTAGAGTGAGAAGTTTTAAATTTTTTTTCGAAATTTCAGTTTCAAGCAGTGTGTACATCTTTGGTTTGATAAAATAGAGATTATTTGACAACCATCCATTAAAGATAAGTTTATGATTTCTAAATATGGCAATACTATTATTAAAATTCATGGTCAAACCATCTTTATATAAACATGCAATAGAAATCAAGTTCCTTTTGAAAATATTCAGTTTGAAAATGATTTTTTTTGCACAGCGGAAAAATAAAATTTCAAAAACCAAGCCGGTTTTTTGATAATTATAGCAATAAATGTTTCTCAAAATCGCACATGTGTTTTGGGCTAAATGGATCCTTGTCGTTCCTAGCTTCCAACTGAGCAACCTTCTCTATTATTTTCGTACCTCGAACAACTTTGTGTGTGAGCTTGACCGAATTCAAATCAAACACAAAATAAAAAATTATTTATTTTA